>CM049184.1:16481974-16712677 GCA_026770425.1 Boechera divaricarpa
GCCAGCATGAGTCTCATACCGTTATCCATTGCTGAGAAGCTAGGGTTCACTCAATTCAAGGAATGTCGAATGTCACTCGTTTTTGCTGATCGGTCAATCAAGACACCAGTCGGATTACTTGAAGATGTCCCGGTGATGGTTGGAAAATATCAAATACCAACTGATTTTGTGGTACTGAAGATGGACCAAGAACCAAAGAATCTCTCATATTAGGAAGACCATTCCTAGACACTGCAGGAGCCATCATCGATGTAAAAAATGGAAAAATCAATCTTCATCTGAACGATGAAGTCATGCAGTTTAATATCGATGAAGTGATCAAGAAACCCGTAGAGCAAGACCGTCTTTTCTATATCGATGACCTCGACCTACTGGCGGACAATTTTCTAGCTGAAATAGGTTTCAAAGACGAAAAGCTATGTGAAGAACTTCAAACGCTACAAAATGGAGAGATGGCCGAAATGATACTTCGTGACATGTTTTCCGTGCAATTGACCAAACAAGACGAGGAGATCGTAAAACCAGCAAGCAATTGTAAGTCTTGCGATGATGACGACTGGAGGGAGCTAAAGGTGCCCAAGGTAGAGCCGAAACAACTTCCAAAAGGGCTAAAGTACGCATTTCTCGGTCCTATTTCAACATATTCTGTCATAATAAATGATGAGCTAAATGATGATGAAACATCAGCTTTACTTAGTGAGTTGAGAAAATATAGAAAAACTATAGGATATTCTCTAGAGGACATTAAGGGTATATCTCCATCTTTATACATGCATATGATACATCTAGAAGATGAGACTAAAAATTCCATTGAACATCAAAGGCGTTTAAATTCTAATTTATGTGATGTCGTAAGAAAAGAGATTCTTAAGCTTTTAGATGTCGGGATTATATACCCTATTTCCGATAGTACATGGGTATCCCCTGTTCATGTAGTTTCGAAAAAGGGTGGGATAACGGTAGTAAAAAATGACAAAGATGAATTAGAAAAGACCATTTTCCTCTTCCTTTTATAGATCAAATATTATAACGATTAGCAAATTACTCTCACTACTGTTTTCTAGATGGGTATTCAAGATTTTTCCAAATCCCTATACATCCTCATGATCAAGAAAAAACGACATTCACATGTCCTTATGGTACCTTTGCTTATCGAAGAATACCATTTGGATTATGCAACGCACCTGCAACATTTCAGAGGTGTATGATGTCGATTTTCTCTGACTTAATCGAATCAATAGTAGAAGTATTTATGGATGATTTTCTGTGTATGGTTCTTCGTTTGGTGTTTGTTTGTCTAATTTATGCAAGGTACTCAAGCGTTGTGAAGAGACAAACTTAGTGCTTAATTGGGAAAAATGCCATTTCATAGTAAAAGAAGGAATCGTTCTTTGGCACAAAATTTCAGAAAAAGGAATAGAGGTGGATAAAGCCAAGATCGAAGTGATGATGAGTTTGGGACCTCCAAAAATGGTGAAGGATATAAGAAGCTTTCTTGGACATGCTGTATTTTATCAAAGATTTTTCCAAGACAACACCCCCTCTCAACAGACTATTATGTAAAGAGGTGGAATTCAACTTCGAAGATGAATGCCTTAAAGCTTTCCAAATAATCAAGAAGGAGCTGGTAAGCGCACCGATAGTACAACCACCAGATTGGGACCTGCCGTTTGTAATTATGTGCGATGCTAGTGACTATGCAGTATGAGCGATTCTTGGACAGGGGAAAGATAAAAAATTGAATGTGATTTATTATGCAAGCAGGACACTAGACGATACACAAATGAAGTACGCTACCACAGAGAAAGAACTTCTAGGAATCATTTTCGCTTTTGAGAAATTCAGACAATATTTAGTCAGCTTGAAATGATCGTTCATACAGACCATGCTACATTAAGGTACCTTCTCGCCAAAAAAGACGCTAAACCAAGGTTACTCCGATGGATATTGCTCTTGCAAGAATTCGATTTGGAGATTAAGACAAGAAAGGGATAGAAAATGTAGTAGCAGATCATTTTTCAAGAATGAGAATAGTCGACGAGATACCAATTGATGATTCACTGCCGGAGGAGCAAATTTTTGCTATTAGGGTGATTGTCCAAGAACATTATCTTGATAAGGAGCTGAAGAGTATTGATGCCATTAAAGACAAGGCACCATGGTACATAGATTTCATCAATTATCTAGCTTGTGGAGAAAAAGCACCTGATCTCGTTGGTTATCACAAGAAAAAGTTTTTTAAAGAAATCAATAGGTATTACTGGAACGATCCTCACTTATACAAACTGTGCAAAGATAAAATATCTAGAAGATGCGTTCCAGACAACAAAATGCAAGGGATTCTGACAAGGTGCCACATATCAACTTATGGAGGTCACTTCGCTACATTCAAGACGGTAGCTAAGATTTTACAAGCTGGATTTTGGTGGCCTACTTTGTTCAAAGATGAACATCAATTTATTTTGGCTTGTGATGCGTGTCAGAGGAAAGGAAATATAAGTAGACAGAACGAGATGCCACAGAATCTGATAATGGAAGTTGAAGTTTTCGATGTATAGGGCATCAATTTTATGGGACCTTTCCCGTGTTCTCATGGAAACTACTACATCCTAGTAGCGATGGATTACATTTCTAAATGGATGGAAGCTGTAACAACAACAAATGATGCTAAGGTGGTCATGAAACTTTTTAAAAGCACTATTTTTCCAAGATTTGGAGTTCCATGAGTGGTAATTAGCGATGGAGGATCACACTTTATTAACAGAACATTTGAAAAACTCTTTCGAAGACATGGCGTAAGGCACAAAGTCGCAACGCCATATCATCCTCAAATAAGCGGACAAGTGGAAGTTTCAAATCGAGAAATAAAAGCAATACTATAAAAAACGGTAAATATTTCCTCAAAGGATTGGGCTTTGAAGTTAGATGACGCTTTGAGGATTTACAGAACCGCTTTCAAGACACCTATCGGTACAACTCCGTTTAATCTTCTGTATAGTAAATCATGTCATCTATCGGTAGAACTGGAGTACAAGGTTATGTGGGCAGTAAAGATGCTGAATTATGATATCAAGACCGCTAGAGAAAAACGTCTCATGCAGTTAAATGAACTAGATGAGATTCGTCTTAACGCTTACGAGAATGCTCACATATACAGGGAGAAGACTAAAGCATTCCATGATAGGAAGATACTTAAACGAGAATTTAAAGAAAATGATCAGGTTCTATTTTTCAATTCCCGTTTAAGACTTTTTACAGGCAAATTACGATCTCGGTGGTCCGGGCCTTTCAGAATCAAATCCGTAACACCTTACGGAGCTATTAAACTTTGGGGAAAGAATGGAGAAAGCTTCCAAGTGAACGGATAACGCTTAAAGACGTATATAAGTTATGAAATCGTTGCTGAACAAGATGTCATAAGTCTAGAAGATACGCCTGCTTGATGACCTTAACATCACCGACGCGAAGACAGCGTCTAGCTCAATGACGTTAAACGAGCACACTTGAGAGGCATTCTCATGATTATCTGTAAATATAGTATTAACATTTTCAATTTGTTTTGTTTCAGATTATCGAACAAGTCATACGAAGTCGAAATGAAAATTCCAGAAAAACATTTTCGACCCAAAATCGGCCAATCAAGATAGATTTCAATCTGCAAAATTTCCAGACAAACTTCACGGAGGCTCTATCGACCAGTCAAGGTCGATTTCGATTTCTGGGTAGCAAAAATCGGACCCTATATTGGCCAATTAGGGTCGGTATATGACCAATTTTTTGCAAAAAATTCAATTTCGTTCGGTTTAGTCCGGTTTGAGGTAAGTGTTTTAATGCTTTTAAAAGGAAGAAATCGAGCCCTTCTTCTTCCCAACCCAAAAATCGCTCCCCTTGCCTCCATTAGAGCTCTCACCAAGCTCACAAACCTCTCACCACTCCTACCTTCAATTCCATTGAGATTTTGTGCATAATTACTTATTTCTCTTCCATTTTCACTTTCATTCCATTTCATTCATCTACAATCTCCATCAAAGGTATATTCTCAAAAACCCAATTTCTCCAAAAGTTTCTAAATTTTGATTTCGATGAGAATTGATAGAAGATTATTTAGAGAATCATGGATCCTGCTAGTTTTTGTTAGGGAACTTAGGATTTGAGTTTAATTATAGATTAGAATGGAGAATTTGTGATGCTAGAAAGTTAGGGTTCTTGCATTGGGTTTGAATTTGGAAATTAGGAAAATTAGTAATTTTTTATTTATTTGTTAAATTGAGTATGGTATTATGTTATTGAGCAATTTAGATTCGTTTTTTATTAGATAATTATTTGATTTTAGTATTGCTCAATAACATAGGCCACACATTGGTGAATTGAATTGTTGAGTATGTTAATTTTGTAGGATAATGGGAAGAAAAGGAAAACAACCACCAAGAGAACCTACATCACCACCACCACAACAGAACGCTCCACCACGTGCTAAGAACAAAGGTGAAGTAGTGGCTGAAAGTTCCAACGCACCGGTTTAGTCTAAGTCATCGAGTTTTAGACGAATATTGACTAAGCTACTAGCCACAAATTTCGTTCAAACTCGATACCTAGACAGAACTATTTTGAGCGAGATGGGTATTCTTGAAGATGTTGAGATGATTTTTGACAATATGGGATTAGGCAATTTCTTCAAGATGGAACATCATACTTATAAGCAAGAAACCGGCGACTTCTTGGCCTCAGTTTCACTCTGGATCGCGCAGACAAGTATGACGACGAGCTTGGATCGATTAACTTCCGTGTTGGTAAAGAGCGATTCGATGTCACTTACGAAGAGTTTAATGATATATTTGGGTTCGCTGAGGGGAGTTTACCAGAGATCTACATCAGCAAAAATGAGATGGACGAAGTATGGAGAGATATTGGTGATGGAGACTTAAGAGAAGGGCAGTCTAAGGCTTCTTTGATCCGTAATCCTGCGATACGGTATGTCCAGAAGGCATTAGCACTCACTTTTGATATGTCTGCATTTTATATGGTTTTAGCTTGCATTATTCATTGATTTACCCTTCTTTAATAGCTTGTTCTTAGCATTTATCTCTAGTTTTGCATACTTAGAATGTTTTGCATTAGGATTGCATGCATTTTGCATTTTGGACTTGTTTCAGGTGTATTCAAGGGATATTGGAGATGTTGAAGTCAAATGAAGAAAAAAGAGAGCTTAACTCGACCAGAAACTCGAAGGAGACTGACTCTAGCAAGCAGCTCGAGCAAGATGGTCGAGCCAGTGCATTCTGCACCAAAAACTGCACTTTGAGGCTGACTCTGGCAAGCAGCTCGAGTAAGATGGTCGAGCCAGTGCATTCTGCACCAAAAAACTGCACTTTGAGACTGACTCTAGCAAGCCTGATCGAGTCCATGATCGAGCTAGGCATAAAGATGCAATCTTGAAGTTTCTAAAGCCTAGCTCGACCTCCATGATCGAGCCCGTGATCGAGTCCAAGGAAAAATAGAGCCGTCTTGAAATTTTTGGACCTAGCTCGACCACACATGGTCGAGCCAGCACCTCGAGCTGAAGAATAAAAATGCAATCTTGAATTTAGCCAGCTCGACCACACAGCTCGACCACCCATGGTCGAGCTGGACCTTATCCTGCGCGTTTTTACCATTTTGCCCATGGAGTTTTAGGGTTTTTAAGACTTAGTATAAATACTCTCTAAGATGTTTAAGAGAAAAATAACTCGTTTTTAGGCAGAAATTAGGTTTTCTTAAGTGTTCTTCATATGTTCTTGCTTTCTGGATCCTGTATCTTTGATTCTACTGAGTATTTGTGTTTGAATCTTTCTATTCTATCTCTTCTTTTCCTTATCTTTCTACTTATGCAATTTATTTTGATTTCTGGTATTGTGATTATGCTGTTCTTCATGGTTTCTGAGTAGTCATTAGGGTTCTTAAGGATGGGTTAGATTAGGTGTGGAATCTTAATCTTCTAGGTGGTTTAAGAGTAGATTGTTTGATTTCTCTTCTAAATCAGTGTTCTTAATGCTAATTTCTCTCTGATCAATTGAGATTAGAACTTAAGTGTTTTTCCGCCCAGAAGGTGTTTGATAAAATGCTTGACTGAACTGATGTTAGAGATTTGCATACCTAGCCTAAGGGATTAGTTGTCTAGGGTGTTTATTGACAATATTGAACTGAATCTTAATGCGTGCTAGGGTAGATTTCGCTAAGGGATTGGGTCTGGAACTGGTCTAGCTTGAGGTTACTTATCACGGGAGTGGACTTAACTGGTTGTGATGTTTGCTGTCTAGGGAATAGCTTGATTGAGTTTGTTAAACTATCTAGGTAGATTAAGAGGACGCACCAAGTCAATTACCCCATCCTTAGGACCTGCTCCGTTCTTGATTGATTTTCGTGTTCTGTTTTCGTTCTGTTTCTATTCTGTTTATTGTCTCAGCTTTACTCTGTTTCTATTCTATTCTGTTTTTGCTCTGTTTCTATTCTATTCTGTTTCTATTCTATTCTGTTTTTAGTTTTCTGTTTAGGTTGATAGCTTCCCATCTTATTGCTTGGCTTGACTTAGACTGTTTGATTGCATCCTTCTTGGTTAATATCGCACCCATTTGGATTGACACCTTTCTGTATTACAATGACATGAATATGCATTAAGGCATTTGACAGATAGCAAAACCATTAAAAATCTGCTATTTCAAATTGACGCCGTTGCCAATTGGGTGTTTGTTTGTTACATTTAGGATTTCAGACCTTTTAAGATCAAATTCGTTTAATTTCTAGTTTGGTTATTCACTTTCTGGATTTCCTGTGTTTTAGGGTATAACTCGATCCATCAACACGGTCTACAGCTCGATTCATACCTCTGTTTCATCCCTATGCACCTATGGAGCCCCCACAACCACCTTGTGCACATGGACAACATGAATAACCCCATGCTGCACAAAAGCGCTGATTGTGATGAAATGATGAGCAAGGAAATACAGGCTATGCATGAGAAGCTCGATGAGTTAATTCTTACTCAGCAGCAGCAACAACTCCAGACCACGCCTTTTATTCCCTACAATCAGAATCACAGGTTTGCTCATCAACAGCAATTTCATGGCGGTTATCAGCAGCAGCCAGTAATCAATGCTCCTGATCTCGAAATCAAGACTATGCTCCAGCAACTTCTACATGGCCAAGTAACCTACAATGCTATCATCTTGGGGATTCTCAGCGAGATCATTACACGAACAAAGCAACCCACAATCACTGAGGTCAGTGACGTTCAGGTTGGGGAGGTTTTCTGTGAAAAATCAACACAAGAAGACAGACTCGATGTGCTAACTCGACCTGGTGATAGAGTCAAGCCAACTTCTGCTGAAAAACCATTTATTTCCAGGAAGAATGAAACGCTCTATGTTCCTCCTCCATACAAGCCACCACTTCCATTCCCAGGAAGAATCAAAAAGGAGTCCATGAAGAATGCTCAAGCCGAGGATGAACTCCTCCTTAAAGCTGAAGAGTGTATAAAAGAGTTTGAATTTCTTCTTGGATGCACAGTTGATGAGAATTGTGTGATAAGATACGCAGAACAGGTCAAACCAGTGGCAATCATGATTAGTTCAACCAAGAGCAATGGGGATGTAGTAGGTGTGGTTGGAACAACATATGAAGATCCTTGTGAAGGTGTTATGGTTGTAAAATGCATAGTTGACAAGCACCTTGGTATAACCTTCACCTATGAAGTGAGCATTTATGAACCGAGGAAAATACCCTTTGAGGAGATAAGGATGAAAGAGTTCAGGGGATGGTTCTACGATGAGTATGATCCGGGTGATACATGGACTCATCTCATTAGAAGCAAGCCGAAGTCAAGCTTAGAGACTATAAACAAGCTCACTTGGGAGGAAGTCCCATGTCTATCCCTGTATATAATGCTTTAGTTTTCTTTTAAATCGTCGTTTAAATATGTTAATTCGTGTTTTTGGCTTGCTGGTATGATTGCAGGAGAGAATGAGCATTAAATCATGAAGAAAAGAAGGAGAAGAAACAAAGTGTGTCTGACTGGACCAACCAGCTCGACCGACCTGGTAGAGTCATCACCCTGTCTACAGCTGACTCGACCAACCAGCTCGAGCAGGGTGGTAGAGTCAGTGGTCGAGCCAAGCTCCCACGCTGCATACACCAGAGAAAGCATGGAGGATTCAATCCCCTCCTTCTTCTCCAACCCTTGAGGTACCTGTTCTATCCATTCTTGTATTTATCATTTGCATTTCTTTCTTGCTTTTTGTTGTTTCTCAAACCTACTTTCTAAATTTTTATTACACAAGGGACTGTGTAATTTAAGTTTGGGGGAAAGGCTTAAGATGTGTTTGATTTGTTTTCTGTGTTCTTATTTTTAATTTTTAAGTCTGCATGCATCTAAGGCATAGGAAAAACCAAAAAAAATTTAGAAAAATTTTCGAAAAAAAAAGAGATTACAAAAACAGAGTGTTCATGTAGTTGCATTTATATTTTATGATTGAGTCTAGATTGTTTTCATATAGGGCTGTTGCATATGCATAGGGGATTATGATGATTTAAACATTGTAAGCTTGCTGATTCAATTGTATGATTTCAATGCCCTCGTTTCTAGTTGTTTAATGCTCTGTTATTGAGTTTGAAGTAAGACTGCACTATACTTTGAATGCACAACTAGATTATTGTCTCAATTGAAGCATGCTGTGATTTGATACCATTCCCTACAAATTTGAACCTGAACTTGACTTACAATTATCATGTCTATGCACTGCATTTGAACTCATGGATATCATATACATACTTGGATTTTCTTTCACCTGTTTACCACTCTTGCTAATCCAAGTAGCTGTTCTCATCATTAAAACAGTTTTACCATGCCCTTAGCCTAGCCTTCTTTCAAGCCATGTTATTACTTTATTGAGTGTGTGAGGCCTATTTCTGAATGAGCTTGGTAGAAAGTGTTAGGTTTGAGCCGACAAGGATAGAATCTCATGTAGTTCTGGTTTACAATTTTTGAATCAGATAGGACTAGGTGGGATCTTGATCATTGGGTATAGGGTTTGGTTCTGTGAAAAGAAAAGAATGAAAAACTTGGAGAGAGATGAAAGAAAAAGGATAAGAGTTCTTAGGAGGGGAATGATCTGAATGTTTATGAATCTAGTAAAGGATTAGGGGGTGTGCTAAGTATAAGAAAAAAAAGGGCAAAAAGCTTAAAGTCTGAAAAACATAGAAAAATGGCTAAGCTGGTCATGAAAAACCATAAGAAAAACCCCAATCCGCTAGAAGTATTGTATAACCTCTACTAGAACAAGAACAAAAAAAAAAAAAAAAATGATGAATCTAATCCAAGGAAAATTCAAAGGAAAAGCCTAAGGGTGAAGGGTAGAATTAGGATGACTTTCTGGATTTTAGACTTAAGGGTTAAGAACACTTGTGTATGGCTGGGTAGATGAGAGTCTATTTTTGTATGCATAGGTTGGTTCTTACCTTTAGCATTCTGCTAAAGCTCATTCCTTTTCTTGAGAGATCCCTGATTTGAAATGATTAACCATATGAAAGGGACCATCCTTGTCTCTTGAGCTTACCCTTAGCCAAATGAGTTCATTGAATGTGCATAGCTTGATTCATGGTTTCTGTTTAATTGAATGTTAAAGGGAATGATAGATTTGAATGCATGTCTAGGTTGAGATTTAATTGAAATTGTGATGTGAAGAGTATGGCTAAAGTTTTTAAGTAGAGCTCATAAACTTTGCATTCTAGAATTAGCAACTTGGACATTGAGATCATCTATTATATCAACAAGCTTTGGTTCTGAATCCCCATTTTCAAACATCTTCTCCATTTTTATTCTTCTGTTTGCTTGAGGGCAAGCAAAGACTAAGTTTGGGGGAGTTGATATGTCTGCATTTTATATGGTTTTAGCTTGCATTATTCATTCATTTAGCCTTCTTTAATAGCTTGTTCTTAGCATTTATCTCTAGTTTTGCATACTTAGAGTGTTTTGCATTAGGATTGCATGCATTTTGCATTTTGGACTTGTTTCAGGTGCATTCAAGGGATATTTGAGATGTTGAAGTCAAATGAAGAAAAAGGAGAGCTTAACTCGACCAGAAACTCGAAGGAGACTGACTCTAGCAAGCAGCTCGAGCAAGATGGTCGAGCTAGTGCATTCTGCACCAAAAACTGCACTTTGAGGCTGACTCTGGCAAGCAGCTCGAGCAAGATGGTCGAGCCAGTGCATTCTGCACCAAAAAACTGCACTTTGAGACTGACTCTAGCAAGCCTGATCGAGTCCATGATCGAGCTAAGCATAAAGATGCAATCTTGAAGTTTCTAAAGCCTAGCTCGACCTCCATGATCGAGCCCGTGATCGAGTCCAAGGAAAAATAGAGCCGTCTTGAAATTTTTGGACCTAGCTCGACCACACTTGGTCGAGCCAGCACCTCGAGCTGAAGAATAAAAATGCAATCTTGAATTTAGCCAGCTCGACCACACAGCTCGACCACCCATGGTCGAGCTGGACCTTATCCTGCGCGTTTTTACCATTTTGCCCATGGAGTTTTAGGGTTTTTAAGACTTAGTATAAATACTCTCTAAGATGTTTAAGAGAAAAATAACTCGTTTTTAGGCAGAAATTAGGTTTTCTTAAGTGTTCTTCATATGTTCTTGCTTTCTGGATCCTGTATCTTTGATTCTACTGAGTATTTGTGTTTGAATCTTTCTATTCTATCTCTTCTTTTCCTTATCTTTCTACTTATGCAATTTATTTTGAATTCTGGGTTTGTGATTATGCTGTTCTTCATGGTTTCTGAGTAGTCATTAGGGTTCTTAAGGATGGGTTAGATTAGGTGTGGAATCTTAATCTTCTAGGTGGTTTAAGAGTAGATTGTTTGATTTCTCTTCTAAATTAGTGTTCTTAATGCTAATTTCTCTCTGATCAATTGAGATTAGAACTTAAGTGTTTTTCCGCCCAGAAGGTGTTTGATAAAATGCTTGACTGAACTGATGTTAGAGATTTGCATACCTAGCCTAAGGGATTAATTGTCTAGGGTGTTTATTGACAATATTGAACTGAATCTTAATGCCTCCTAGGGTAGATTTCGCTAAGAGATTGGGTCTGGAACTGGTCTAGCTTGAAGTTACTTATCACGGGAGTGGACTTAACTGGTTGTGATGTTTGATATCTAGGGAATAGCTTGATTGAGTTTGTTAAACCATCTAGGTAGATTAAGAGGACCCACCAAGTCAATTACCCCATCCTTAGGACCTGCTCCGTTCTTGATTGATTTTCGTGTTCTGTTTTCGTTCTGTTTCTATTCTGTTTATTGTCTCATCTTTACTCTGTTTCTATTCTATTCTGTTTTTGCTCTGTTTCTATTATATTCTGTTTTTGCTCTATTTCTATTCTATTCTGTTTTTTCTATGTTTCTATTCTATTCTGTTTTTGCTCTGTTTCTATTCTATTCTGTTTTTAGTTTTCTGTTTAGGTTGATAGCTTCCCATCTTATTGCTTGGCTTGACTTAGACTGTTTGATTGCATCCTTCTTGGTTAATATCGCACCCATTTGGATTGACACCTTTCTGTATTACAATGACATGACTATGCATTAAGGCATTTGACAGATAGCAAAACCATTAAAAATCTGCTATTTCAACTTTCTTTGGATGTTCTGAGATAGGGAACATCCACCAAAGTGAGTTGGCTATGATAATTGAGGGGATAAAGCCATTCTACACTCGCTGCAAAAACGGACGAGAGATCGCAGGTGTTCGTCAACAGTTGTGTCTTGGCAGAATTTTAGCGCAGATGTTGGTAAACTTCAGCGAGATAGCAAGTCAAACCAAGATGAAAACCCATACGATTAATATTGGTGGTATTATCACACCTATCTTGCAGCATTGTCAGATTGATCTCGGGGCTCCTCAAGGAGATATTCTGCACATTGATTGATCTTATCTCTCTATTGGTCGAGTTATTGCTGGATGTCTCGGTGATAAGATTTTTTATCACTTCCTTCACACTAAACACCACGAGAGGAAGATCATGTTACCTCAGCCTGAGCTCACCACCATTCATGTACGCTCAAACGTATAATTCATGCCAGCAGAAAAGCATGAATTTGAAGCATCCGCCTATCCACCACTCCGCCCATACACGCTCAGACAAGCGAGAGATAACAGCAGCCATGCAACATCAAGTGGACATATCTATGGTAGTGCTCGTTATCAGTACGAGCCTTTTGACGAGCTATCTCTACAAGCCAGTTCGCGTTGCATAAGAGCATCTCCGTCTTGTCCTGAGATGGAACAAATGGCAAGACAAGACCATTCATAAGCTTGTGGCTGGGATGAAATCTATGAGGACAGAGATTAAGAGCCTTAAGGTGATGATAGTTGGATCGAGTAGTCGCGATGATGTAGAGTCACACACCGAGCCCGATCCTGATGATGACTCGTCTTTGGTTCCTCACCGTGCCTCACATGCGGACTTGTCGAGCTCCTCTATGGTACCACCTGAAGCACCTCGTCCATCTTCATCGCAAACGTTGCACGACACTTTCCCCTTCAGTGAGTTCAAGCAACCCATCTCTATCTCTCGGTACTTCAGACTCCGTCGATTTTTAGTAAGACCTGTTTCGATCTATCTTTTATTTTTATCATTTTCCTTTTTATTTTTATGTATTGTTTACGATATTTTTCTTGGATTTACTTCCATCGAGACGGTGAAAAATAACTCTGGGGGAGATATCGTAAACCTCCCATTTTTTATTGTTTCTTTTGACGTCATTTTTCTATTTTCTTTTGTTATGCATTTGGGACATAAAATTGTATTATTTTTCCCTTCGCCATGGTTCAATAACGCATGGCAAGGTTTTTAGTAAGGCAACAATTTGAACTTTATCATGATATTGTCTATGCTAATATTTCTTTTATGCTTTCTGAGAATTGGGAATTTACTCTAACAGAAGATTGGAAAACCCATGTACTGATCAATAAACCCCAAAAGGACCATTCCTTCGGAGACTTTCTCGGTTTGGAGCCTACCATACATCGAGCTGTAACACCTCTATGAGACCCTGTGAGATATGTCTATGTAAGTATAATTCCCCTCTTCCTTCCCTTCGATATAAAAAAAAAAAGAAAAGACAAATAAAGGATATGTTTAGGTTTATTTGTTTCTCGTTTGTTGAAATGAATGACCAAGAGGATCGAGAAAAATGGAACCGATTCAAACGACGAGATGAAGCAAGTCGTGCACCACATTCCTCGGAATGAATAGTATTCCACACAATGCTCAAATATGGAATAATATTCTACGGGATGAATAGTGATCTAATGGGATGAATAGTGCACCAAACCGAAGGAACCACTCGAGGAAGGCAAGAGGCAAGCTTGGGCGTTCAAGAGAGACCATGAGTCATCGGTTGTGACTCACCATGCAAGTGGGAACAAGTAGGAGCAAATAGTGAACCAAGTGGCTAGATATTTGTTTCTCATCTCTTAAGCCCTAAGCCATCTCATTTTTTATATATATGTGATGATGATAACTAAAATATGTTGTTGAGATTAATGAGAACTCTCTTCCCATAAACGCCTCTCTCTCTCTCTCTTGTTCTTGAGTGTTCTTCGGAAACTCAAGAACACCATGATCCGTTCTTGAGTGTTTGATGAGATCTCTCTTGTATCTCCTTGTATATTCTTGTAAGACATAAGGAAAACCGAATGGGTTTGTGCCTTGTACTTAAGAGCTTATACTATGGAATAACTTAGAGATTCTCTATGAGGGTTTATGCTTAAAATCGACATGGTATTAGAGCATGGTTTCGTTCTTGGTTATGGCTTCACTCATAGAAATTCTTGAGATGATTAAAAGACCGTTTAAAACTTTGACAAACCTTTCTTTTAATTCCGCATATTTATTTCTCATTATTTCCTGTTTTTGGTTAAGCTTTAACTTCTAAATTGCTTATATTTTCTAGATGTTTTATTTAAATTGTTGATTGACGTCAAGTCCTCCAATCCTTAATGTCTAGATTGGTGAGCGACGTTAAAGTCCTCCAATCCTCAATATTTTGATTGTTGAGCGACGATCAAGTCCTCCAATCTCTTTGTCTTTTGTTTATTTATGTGTTATGTACTTATGCCTTATAATCGTTTTAATCTTCTAACGTATGTGCTAATGGTATGTTCGTGATGTAAGGGAAGTTCTAAGTCATAAGAAGAAGAAGTGATGGACAAATACTCAAAACTTGATTATCACAAATGGTGAATGATCAAGCTAAACCGTTCATCATTATTTCTTTCCGCGGAAAAAAGAACTCTCCCTTGACAAGACAAACCATGAAATCTCAAGATCCAAAGGCAAGTTCAGAGCTGTGGTATGCCTTGGAGATTTTGGGTAAGCACATGACCGTGAAGAAACAAAGAAGAGAAGGCTGAAGAAAGTACGTAACACGAAGATCAAGCTCGCTGGGTTTACTCTATCTTATTTGGGAAATGCAATGAGCGTACGGAGTGGGTAAATCCCATTCTTATTGGCGACATCGTTTCCTACTATGAGGAAGAGTAAACACATCACCGATGGAGAAGACGAAGATGATTGTAAGGGTCAAAGACGCTATTCGGTGTATTAATTCAAGAAGAGGTGCGTCTGAACCTAAAAGCAGTCAAGATGCCTTCCATAGCAAAAGGAGGTGTGTGAGACTTGACAAGAGGTTGGAGACACGAATCTCATGAATAACCGATAGTGTTGACCCATGGAGGGATGTCTAATGTAGAGGGGAACCAAATCAGAATGAAGAGAGCCAAGAAGGCTCCAACAGCCTCAAATGGAGGAAAATCGCCTCAAATTGAGGTGAATCGGACCAATGAATGGTCTATGTATGAATGATCTATGTGTACTCGGTAAATGACTTGGTATATCAGATGGAAAACTAATACGGATAGGAGAGATACCGAAGTTGGCTAGCTCTTGAATGAGTAAGGATCTTCATATCCGCTAACGTTCTACTCTCAAATAAAAATTCCACGTACCAAATCTTTATCAAGTATCATGACATGACGGTGACTAAGAAGGGTCACCGAAAAGCAAAGAAGGTTCTGAATGGCTTCAAATGAAGTCAAAAGGGAACCCATGGAAGAGACTCTAAAAGACCCGAAACCATACTCCCTTGTGGTCTTGAAAGAGTGTCTGAAGGGCCAATCCTTAGTCTTTCCAAAGATCTAAAACCATACTCTCATACGGACCTTGGAAAACGATCAAATCCAATGGTGACCGGCCCATCGAAGGGATGAGTGACGGCTCTTGGAAATGATGATTGAGAAGAGATGAGAAAGGTGATGTTGTAGGTAATGGAAGTCCAATGTGGCTCCACAAATTAAGATCAAGAGAGAAGAATTGCTCTTGTATCTTAAAAGTTCCATTGGTGCCTAAATCTCAAGCGACCAAGTCTGAATCTTCCAAAACTCTCTAAGACCCCAAAACCATACTCTCGAAGTGGTCTTGGAAGAGTGCTCAAAACCGACCATTAGTGAAGTCCAAATAGAGTATGACTCGTTCGATCTTAAGGTGCCGCTGAGACGAAGAGTTATAGCTTGATGGTGTCTTTGGTCGGACATGAGAAGGAAGGTGATTATGAAGGTTGATGAAGAGGCAACTTAAGAACGGTTCCAAGAAATAAAGATTGTAAACCGTGAACTTGATGGTGATGGGTGAATCTCTTCCACTATAAGATTGGTCTTCTCAACATACTCGAGCCAATCTTAAGGGGGGGGGGGGGAAGAAAAGATTCACATTTACCATATTCAAGAGGTAGCATCTTGAAAAGAATTGGAGTGTTTCAAATGGAAGCATCTTCAAAGAATTGAAGTGTTGAGTTTCTTAATTGATTTCAACATCTTCCAAGAAGGAGGCTAATTGGTCTTCAAAGATAGATCAACAACAAGTGGTCTAGTCGCTCTCTCAAAAAGAATTGGTCATCTCCATACTCCGGCCATTCTTAAGGGGGAAGCGTTGAACAAAAGCCGATGGCGGTGGTGTTATCTTGGGGACGAAACAAAAAAAGAAGATTCTTGCGAGATAAAGAATGGGTGACGAAATCTCTAGTCTTGATCCTCGATGAAAGCGTGTGATTGAGCTACAATGTCACAAGTTCCAATTGTTGCATCAAAAGAATTTCTATCAACCACGAAGTACATCGGAAAAAGAAGCACAAGAATGAATAGACCAAAGGCGTTGGTTATTCAAGGTGTTTTTTGGGCGTATCCAAATTGGTGAGGTTACTTGGTGTGTGATTCTTACGAAGGGGAAGAAGTTTTCTCAACAAGATTCACATTTACCAAATTCAAGAAAAGAAACACCAAGAGTGGATCTAAAGCATAAGGATTCACAATGTGATTCCAACAATCTCTAACTCCAACAAGCTCTCCAAGAAGGCAACATTTCAAGAGGGGACGTTGATAACAAGGGGGAAACAAGCTATGTTGAATGGAGTTCAAAGAGGTTGCAAGAAGCTGTGATGGTGAGAAGAGTGTCTCACCAATGAGATGAACAGACTGAACGAGTCTCTAAGCGCATCAGCCCCAAAAGAAGTTCACACAGTGAACAAGGGGTGAGAAGGTCCTCCGAATCAATATCGAGTCTTACACATACTCAAGCCGATCTTAAGAGGAGGAGGGGGAACCACTAGATCGTGACTAGTGGTGAACAAAGAAACGGAGACGATCAACTTCATGCTCGATCTTGGAAAATCATGGCACTTCCGAATCTAGTCTATGGCCTCTACGAACTAAGTCGGTAGAAGAGTTAGCTCGTGACTTGGGTTTGGAATGTGTCTAACTACGATGTTGATGTTATCGTTCTCCGGAGAAGGATCATCAAGAAAAGTCATTGGAGATGTTTTAGTTGTGGGAAGGAGAAAAATGGCTCGCCGAACCAATGAACCTCATGACTATCTTTGCTCGATGGATCAACGTATTTTCTTAGACACGGACGTGGAGCAATTTCGTTCATCTTCACAAAGCCGAGTAACAAGCGTAAGAACGAAGATGGTTTACATTCGGCCATTGATGAAGCGACAAGTGTTAGTGGAAGAGTTTCAGATGAAGGAGTGGTTATCCTAAAAGGAGGACCGGAAGGATAAATCTCAAAGGAAGCGGAAGGTCCCGAGAGATGATCGTAGCGATGGTGGACCTAGGAGAGGAAACTAGTTGAAGCAAACGTAAAGGAAGCACAACGAGAAATGCTCGTTGGTGTGGAGAACTCAAGAGACGATTCAGTTAGTCAAAGCGAGATTTTTGGCAAGGAAATCAAATTGAAGCTGATCACGTGAAGGAGTTCATATCTCAGGGGGAAGATGAAAATCTTATACTCTCAAATTCACCCGTGAGAGAGAAAGTTGGGTTTGTACTAGTAAGGACAACTCAATGAAGAAAGCTTCGAGAACACTTGTGCGACAAAATCAAAGGCGAAGAAGAAGCAATATCAAGTTGGAGCTCATGCTTAGAAGGAAAGTCTTGAGGATTAGTAAAATTCAAGACGAAGGTGTGTGGGTACGTGTGTGATAAGAGTAATCGATGGTCCACGGTGAAAGCGAGATCAAACCGTCTTGCCATATGCTCTTCTTGTTATAATTGTGAGAAACCCACTTATCCTTGTTAAAGCATGAAGCATCCAAGGATACGCTTATAGGCTAAGTTGAAGATGATGAAGGTGTTAAGCAATACGGGAAGTTACGGCCAAGGGAATCAAATGTTGGCACTTTTTTCCTTATAAATGGTTTTGTCCCATTGGGTTTTCCATCATAAGGTTTTTAACGAGGCAACATCCCTTAGCCATCTACTCACCAAGAAGCCGAAGCCAATAAGGTTCATGTGCGGTTTCAAGACTGTGAGATTAAGGAAGAGAAATCTCGCGAAGAAAGGTCACGCATCACACAAGGAAGCAAGCTAAGGAGCTTGGTCAGTTCACGAGTTTGGTTCAAACGAGTAACTTCATCATCGGTCGAAGAATCACATTTCAAGGCATGATTGGTTTTTCCAACATACTCAAAATCGATCTTGAGGGGGAATGTTGAAATGAATGACCGAGAGGATTGAGACAAATGAAACTGATCCGAACGACGAGATGAAGCAAGTCGTGCACCACATTCCTCGGAATGAATAGTATTCAACACAATGCTCAAATGTGGAAAAATATTCTACAGGATGAATAGTGATCTAACAGGACGAATAGTGCACCGAACAGAAGGAACCACTCGAGGAAGGCAAGAGCCGAGTTTGGGCGTTCAAGAGAGACCATGAGTCATCGGTTGTGACTCACCATGCAAGTGGGAACAAGTGGGAGCAAATAGTGAACCAAGTGGCTAGATATTTGTTTCTCATCTCTTAAGCCCTAAGCCATCTCATTTTCTATATATATGTGATGGATGATAACTAAAATATGTTTTGAGATTAATGAGAACTCTCTTCCCATAAACGCCTCTCTCTCTCTCTCTTGTTCTTGAGTGTTCTTCGGAAAATCAAGAACACCATGATCCGTTCTTGAGAGTTTGATGAGATCTCTCTTGTATCTCCTTGTCTAATCTTGTAAGACATAAGGAAAACCGAATGGGTTTGTGCCTTGTGCTTAAGCGCTTATACTATGCAATACCTTAGAGATTCTCTATGAGGGTTTATGCTTAAAATCGGCATCGTTAAGCTAAGGGATGTTATTACGATAAGATAATGTAGGGTAAAAGTTTGAATTAGATATGGTAATTCTTTTTCACTAGTCTAGCCTTTGTTTGCTTGAGGACAAGCAAAGAGAGTCTGGGAGGGTTGATAACACCCATTTTATATGTTTCTATGCATTCATTTGGTTTAGTTTCATGCATAATATCTAGCTTTTAGGATAGTCTTGGTATGTTTGCATATGTTTATGTGTTTCTAGGTACTTGGAGCTAAACATGAATATTTAAGATATTTCTGGAGCTTACTGAAGCCTACAGGAAAACTGGTGATATTGCTTGGATCGTGCACATTCGGAAAAGGATTTTACAGAGTACGAAGAGTGCAGAATCGACCCTAGAATCGACCTGTGGGGGTCGATATCAAGCCTGAGAAATTTCCAGAGAGAATTCTCGGAGGATGCATCGACCAGTTAAAGCCAAGGAGCCAGAATCGACCCAAGAATCGACCTATAGAGGTCGATTTTGATCCGAAAAAAGGAGGAATTTTATCACATGGCAACTAAGGACGTGGAATATTTGTTTTGATGCTTTGGTAACCCTAGAGACTCGACTTGGACGCCTCTAGAAGCCTAAGAACTATATAAACATGTTGTAATGCATAGCCACAAGTGTGGGAGATTTTAGAGACAAATACACAAAAGAGGATCTCACCATAACTCTTGTTCTTACGTTTTATTTATGTAGATATAGTAGTTCTTCTTGTTTTGCAATTCCTCTACTTTTATTTACTGTTTCTATTGCTTATTATGTCTTCAATCTCATAGCTTGTTATTGTTAGCAAAGGCATGAGTGAGTAGATCTTTAGATCTCTCGGGTGGATGATGACTAAGGAGATCTTCAAAGTTCTTAATCTGATTAGCTATCTTTTATATAATTTCACTTCTAGATCTATTCATATAGGAATGATTTAAGGACTTGGTTGAATCCAGTAGGTGTGACTAAGTGTTAGGAAATTCTCTTTACAACGAGAGTGAAAAGAGGTTTGAGATCTATATAATTGGAGTAATAGTTAATCGATAAATCTATTCGTATTTGTGTTCTTATCTAGATTAACTCTGATCAAGTTAGTTTGTATCATAGAATCTTGATATCATGAGAGTGAATCTAGATTTCAGAATTAGACAAGTTACGAGCTTAACTACTTTTGTACGAATGGAATAGTTAATTAGATTGGTCAAACAGAGATTGTGTTCAACGCTTGTAAGAGTGCCATGAGAGTGGGATTTTTACAAAGAGTTTGGCGTACCACGAGAGTGGACTAGACAACTTTTTATATCTTTAGATTGATAGATATTTGCAATAGGCCAAAGAACATCATTCTCCGATTAAGAAATTCTCTGAAATCGTTTCCTTAACCCTTGATATTGTTTGCATTACAACTGTTTTACCGTTATTTATTTATTGTCATCTTTTAATATTTATTTTATGCAATTTAGCTATTAGAAACAAAATCCCAAAACGTTTGATTTTCAGGTTAGATTAGATTTATTCTTGTAATTCATGTGTAGTTATTCTCAGTAGTTGTGGATCGATCTCGTACATACTACGATTGCATCACTATGCACTTGCGGTATTATTGGGTTAAACTCTCGAGATTCTCATCTCGGGTGAAACCTGTGAAGATGTAATAAAACCTCCTATCAACTTGTCCTTGTCTTGCGGCTTAGACGGGTCATTTCTCCAATTTTGTGGAGGGTTTCTTGGTCGGTTGGTGCTGCTAATCTTGTGCTTGATTTGTTGTTTTATTTGGACCGCTAAGTGAAGTAATTCAATGAGGCTCCCGAATTTGGTCCTCTCTACTTTTCGCTGGATCTGTTCTTGTAATCCGTATATGAATTGAGCCATCATAGCTTCCTCGGATTCTTCTAGTTCTAGGGAGTTCATGAGCTTCTCAAACTCCACAAAATAATCCTCTACGTTCCTTTGTCCTTGTGTTAACTTACGAAAACGTTTTTGTAAGTCTCTATGAAAATGTTCGGGAACGTACCTTAGCCGCATGACATATTTCATGTCGGTCCATGTCGTTACGGGTCCAAAACGGTGTCTCTTCCTCTCAGCTATGGTTCGGTCCCACCATGCTAAGGCATTGCCCGTGAGTTGAGCCGCGGCTAAAGCCACCTTTTTATGCTCTCTGTATCCATAACACTCGAAGATGTACTCAAGTCTTCTCTCCGAATCCAAATAAGCTTGGGATCAGTTTTTCTGCAAAAGATGGAGGTATTAGTTTTATCTCGTGATTAGTTTCTCTAGTGTTTACCTCTCTCAGCTGGTTCCTCCTAAGAGGATCGACTCTCCGATGTTGTCGTGCTAACGGGTCTTGCGAATCGTCATCGGATTCGGTTAAGTCCACTTCATCTTGGTCTAAGTCGATGGGTGGAAGTTGATGATCCCTTGGACCACGCGGGTTAGGTTCTGGAGGTGGTGGAGGGGGTTGCTCCAGTTGACCTAGTCGATCGCTAAAGTCTTGGTGAAGATCGCTGACTTATTGTCCCATGGTTCTCATCTCGGTTCTTAAAGCTTGAAGGATCTCCATGAGGGCGTCTTGTGGAATGGGCTCTCCTTCAGCCATACCTTACTTTAATCAAAGCAAAATACAACCAAAAGAACACGTGAATAAGTAACGAAACGAAATGCAAAACGAAGAATGCAATATGAAAAGAAAGAGATATCGTATGAAAAATAATACGATGTTAATTATTTTTTTCAATTAACTAAATGCTAATACGAGATATGAGAAATCACAGATATGTAAATAGGATGATGAAAAAAAAAAAAAAAGTGATACTAATAATGATCGGAAATATGTAAACTTGGTAAATATCAATATAAGGTAAAAAGAGAGTGAGTAAAGGAAATCTTCTCGTCTAAGGTTTATGTCCGGGATGGGAGCTTCCTTCCTTATCAGTCCGTTTTCAACCTTGAGGTCCTAAAAATGGTGTGACAAAAACCTGAAACAAGTAGAACCACAACCAAACGAAAGCCAACACAAGAACCAGCAAGATAACACAAAGTGAACGAGACTCACTTGGGATGCAAGGTGTTACGAATTATGGAACTAACGTGACCCTAGTTAATTAATAATATTTTTTTTTTTTATGATGCAAGTCGGAACAACATACAATAGAGATGATGATAAATATGTAAATATGTGAGACTTAATGTGATTATATGATATGCTAAATAATATAAATGGAATGAAGCAAAAGAAGGAAAACAGATAGGTGATATGCTCGAGATTATGGAATGCAATAAAGGGTGACAAAAAATAATGGCAAACGAATAAGTGATGATGCAAATAAGGAAACTAAGAAATTAATTGCTCAAAACGTGTCTTCTTCTTCCTATCAATTCGCAAACAACCAGAGAACAATGGTGAGTTTCACGTTATAATGAACAGACACAGCAACACGAAATTTTCAACACAAAAGCAATCGATTCTATAAGACAATTAATCCTAACGAAACCGGATGGCCACGCAAGAACAAAATCACGCACGATCAAGCAAGAGACTAGCAGTTTTTTTTTTTTTTTTTTTAAATGTATGATAACTAGATGCAAACGAAAATCAGAAAACTAGTAATCTAAGATGCGAAAACAAGTGAACGATAAGGTAAGGGATAGAAAAACCGAAAGTTTCAGGAACTTCGGCTCTGATACGAGATGATATAAGACTCGGTGGTGACTCTTTGAATTCGGATACGAGGCTGGACAAGAGCTAGCTCAGAGCTCCTTCTCTAGGACAACTCGCGGCCGAAGGGTATGGGCGGCTAGACGGTTAGCTCAAAGCTCCTTCCGTGAAACCGGTTGAATGATGTGATGGTGGATTTTTGTGCAAACCACAAAGAGTATGAGAGACTCTTTGATACAGCAAACAAACTTGGCTATGTGAATCTCACACAAAGACAAGAACAAAAGCTTAAGCTTTTACGAAAACTTAAGAAAATACGTTTTTTATTAATTCAAGGGTAAACGAAATGATACACGGCCAAAAAACTTTATAAGAGTCCATGCGGCTACAACCCTTGGGATTCGACTCAAAATAATAGGACTTGCAAAATTAAAAACTCAAATGACACACACTTTTGATGAGAACAACAAGTCGTTGCCTATAAGGAAAATGTCCAAAAAGACATAAAAATATAAGAAACAAAAATGACTCTACTAGGACTCGAACTAGACTCCTGGAACACTAGCTAGAACCATTAGGCCGAAGGAATTTCACCTGCAAGGAAACAAAAATAATTATACACAAAACTTACGTCAGTTGGCCGAGAGTCTTGTCTCGGGTCCGTGTCCGTGTCCGCGAAACCTTCGGTCTCTTCGAGAAGGGCTTGTATTGCGATGTTGAATTCTTCCCTTAGTGTCTTGGTTCTAGCTCTTGCGATAGGACCTTTGACCTTGGGGACCTTGATTTGTCTTTGGTTGTCCAGTTTGTGTCCTTGTCCGGGGCTATCGCTTGGTCTAATGTCCGATTGGTCCGGTCCGTGAGTTATGCTAGGTCTGAAGCTTAATCTCCGTGTTCTGGCTCTTATCATAGGACCTTCTTGTGTCTGAGGTCGCATTATCATCTCGGCCAGATGCTCTTCATTTGGTTCCTCATTCGGCGGCTCGGTCAAAGTGTCGATGACCGCATCAACGAACTTAAAAGCATTTGTGTTGGACCCGGAAGCTTGAGTGTTCCAAGGAGTATTGGTGGCTGCCTTAGACCAATTGTAAAAGGTAACCTTCCTCTTTACTTGACTCTCAATCTGAATAGTTAAGTGAAGTAACTCATCATAGTCGTGTTAAGTCAACCTCTCAACTTTCCGAGCTATGCGATCTTGTAAGCCATCTAAGAATTGAGCCATGAGTGCTTCTTCGGTATCTTCAACTTGAAGATGGTTCTTGAGATGCTCAAACTCCTCAAAGTATTCTTCAACACTCTTAGTCCCTTGAGAAAGCTTCCTAAATTTTCTTTGAGGTTCATAGTGGTTGAGAGGAGGGACATATCTCTTCTTCATCATGAATTTCATTACGTCCCAAGTAGGAACCGGACCTTCTCTATTGCATCTTCTTTCGGATATATCTCGATCCCACCAAGTCAATGCATGGTCTGTGAGTTGAGCAGCAACATATAAGACCTTTAGTGGCTCATCATAGTCATAACACTCAAAGATATGATCCATCCTTTGCTCCCAATCGAGATAAGCTTCGGGATCAACCTTTCCTATAAAAGTATTGGCATTAAGCTTGCTCCCAATCAAGATTAGGTCCTCTTTTCCACTGCCTCTCTCTTTTATACGGTGGTGGCTCAAAATCTCCTTCATAGAGATCATCAATCACAAGATCATGAACCAAAACTTGTGCACGATGTTGACCCAGTTGTTCCACTCGATTCACTCGATGTCCAAGCTGTTGGAGTTGGGTCTGAATGCTCATGAGGATGCCCATGATGTCAGGAGGTTCAGCAATGGTGTCAAAACCTCGCAAAACCCACAACACAAAAACGAACACGTGAGGACTTCAAACCGGAAACGAAATCTATGGGTCACTAGTTTCGGTTCAGTTTCTAAGACACAATGATCACATGTTTTAAGTGAAAGAAATGAGAGCCCAAATTCAAATTTAAACACTAAAATATCTAGGGAGGACCACAACCTAGTTGTCACAAAAGTACAAAAAGACTCTAAAGTAAAAAGCAAAAGCAACTTGTATAGTTTTAACTTTCTAAAACTAGCAAAAATAACCCCAAACCTAGGACCAAATCGAAAACTCTAACAATGGTTGCTACCTCAGCTAAAACCAGGGACCAAACAACTACCAACAACCTACACTTGAACAAGACAACATAAGAAACCAATCTAGACTCCACTAGACACGACACGACGGAAACTCTAAACGAGAGCGAGCTAAGACACCACTAATCATGCAAGGATTTAAAAGATCCAACAAAACACAAGACACAAGACCACATAAACCCACACGAGGCTCCACTAAACTCGACCTAAGCCAACAAGAGAGATAACGGAACAAAAACAACAAAAACGGAGAGAAAGCTAAGAACTTATGAGACCATTGATTCAAAGTCATGATCTTTCATGAGCTCTAGCCATAACTTAACAAGACACAAGCTTTCTAACAACCTAAACAACAAAGAACACAAAGCCAAGAGCAACTAAACACCCTTATTGGTAAGAACCCAAATCCAAGCTTGCTTCAAGGCTACACACGTTGAGAAGATGGGGTGGTGGAGATGGTGCTTCCAAGGGAGATTTGGTTCAATCCTTTGAGAAGCTAGTGAATAGTGGTGAAATTAAGATGGATAGAAGTGAGGTGAGCTTGCTGTGGACTTGAAGAAGACAGTAAGGATGAAGCTAAGCAAAGGGATATGGTTCACCCTTGCTTGAGCGGCGGCGGTGTGAGAGATGAACGGTGGTGGTGGCTTGAATGGCAACTCACAAAGGTTGTGGAAGACCTTTGATACAGCCAAGACCCAAGGGATATGAGACACACTCAAATATCCTAGGGTTTCTCAATCTAGAGACAAACTCAATAGATTAGAGAGACAAAGTTTCTAACTTTGATATTTTTACTTTAATGATTGCTTAATGATAAAATGAGAAAGTTTGCCCTTTTATAGGCTTTACACATAGGGAAATTTGGCTAAATGGGGCCTAAGCCATTTAAAAAATAAGCATGATACTTAGGCCCATAAAACAAATAAACCCACAAGCAAATAAAGCCTTAAAAGCAAGTTAAACAAAAGTCTCACAAAAGAGCAAATAACTAAGCAAAGCAAGAAAGCATTTGTAATGATTCCTTGAGATAGAAATCACATCTCTTGCATGTCTTGACCTGTCATGAATGTTTCCAAGCCAGACACACAATGGGGACAAGATGTAATGCACTAAAATCCATGCCTCGTTAAAACCTTCCCTAGTAAAACCCAATGGGAAACCTAGGGGTAGAAAAGAGTACAATTCCTTTAGTGACTTGGGGGTCCTCACCTTGGCTTGGTGGTGAAGACACAATGAACCCTCCTCCCATGGTTAATCAGTGCTCAATGATTAGCACTGATGCTCTCCCGGATGCCAAACATACGTATAAAGTGCTCCGGATGCGTCAGCTTCAAAGTTAGGCCGGTGTAGGATCCGATTCTAAAATGCTTTTGGCCTGATTCCAACTCTCATGGCTTTGCCTTTGAGTTAAGTTTCCAGAATGGGTAACCTCGTCACTCGGTTCCTCGTGGTATGGTCGGAATCCTCCGACGAGTGCACGTTGGTCTGAATCCTGCAGTTTCTGTCCCATGCGCATTATATCGGCCATAACTTCTTCCTTTGAGCTACTCTTGAGCCGATTCCACTTCGAGGTGCTCCCTAGATGAGCTAAAAGTGAAGTCCATGTGGTAGTTGGTGATGTATCAGTTTCTAGGATTGCATCACTTATCAACAACCAAACTCTAAACTAAATGAAAAGATGCAAACTTTATGAAATTTTTTCATATATCCATTCATGAATAAGCTAAAGGAAGAAGTTTGAGTTGAAAAGATGCAACCTTTAGGACTTTTAGGCTCTGATTTCAGATGATACAAGCCCAAAATCCCAAAGAAGAACTCAACCAAGCTCAAAGAGACGTGAGAATCCAAAACGAGCAAACGGAAGACAACGGTGACTCCTGCGCGGCTTTGATGGATGAAAAGGGAGATGACGATGGTAAAGGAATGAGGAACGGTAGGTGTAATGGCTGAGGAGCAAGAGGTCTCAAACCACGAACGAAGACAGCAACAAACGGATGAAGAACTCGGTGGGTGAAGCTCACGGACTAGAGAACCAAACCGAGAACAATGAAGGTGATGAGAGGCAGATGAAGATGAAGCAACCGTGGCATGATACGTACCACAAGGGTTATGAGAGACCCTTGATACAACCTCCTACACGCTGAGGACCAACCTCAACGCTCCTAGGGATTTCTCACTCTAAGGGTTAGAGATGAGAGACAAAGTTTACACTTTAGATTTAGGTTATTGATTGCTTGACATTAATAAAAGGAGTAGCTTGCCTTTTATAGGCTTACACTTAGGATTACTAAAAGAAGTTTAGGACCTAAGCCAATACTGGACAAGACTTGATACTTAGGCCCAACATTAATTAAACCCAAAATAAACCAAAGAAAGGAAAAAGGCAAGTCTTAAGCAAAGTAAAGAAAAAGGAAAACATTTGTAGAGTTTTTCCTAGGAGATAGGATTATAACTCTTATGTGCTCATACTTGTTTTAGTTGTTTCCAGTCAAGCACACAAGGGAGAAGAGATATGATGCTTTAGACTTTTCAGACCTCGTTAAAATCCTTCCCAATAAAAACCCAAAAGCGGGAAAACTAGGGGTAGGGAAAGAGTGTCTTACTTGACCTAAAGTCTTTAGAGGGTGTCCTCACTAATGATGAGTGAGGACACATGAAACTTTGCTCCCAAAGCTAAGTATCCTTGAGCTCTCGGTCTGAAGTGTGCTTGTCGGGTCCGATCCAGGTTTGCCTCAGCCTTGAGTCTCTTGAATCTCGGCACTTGACACGATCATGTCGGATGTCTCTCTAAGATCTCCATTCATGCTCCGTTTGTCCTTCTCAGCATCCTTAAATGACTCTTTCATCTTCATTCTAATCTTTGGTTCTTCTAGTTCTATAGCGGGAATATAATCCGATGTGAAGATCACATCAACTAGATATTCACATCGAGTAGAAGAGATCGATGTACATCTGAGGACTGCCAAGACTGCTCACACTTCTCTGAAACGTCCACATGACAACATCCTTGAAGGCATAGCTCATGATGAGCCGAACCGAAGCTGCAACATCAACACCAACAAGGAAAATCATGTGGTAACCCCTCTTCCAATCTTTGAAGAAGACGAAAATATCTCGAAGCCTACGTTCTTTCGAGGGCATGCACAACATGATCAAAGATGGACAAGCTCATTCACCAATCCAATCAACAAAGAAAAGTTTCAGATATTGGGTAGATGCATACCGGAGACAACATCATTTATAAATAGAGACACAGTTAGAACAATTTTCAAGAGGGAAGACCCCGGACAATACAAAGTTTCGTGTTCTATCCAAGGTTTTGAGTTCGATGACACTCTATGTGACTCCGGATCAAGAATAAATATCATGTCCATGGAGAGAGCTAAGCTGATGGGAATCACAAATCTTCAACCATCAAAGGTTTAAATTGGACTCGCCAACGCTGTTGTAATGAGTTCAAATGGAGTAGCTAACGATGTCATGGTTTGGATCGAGAATTGTTGTGTCTCTACGAACTTCCACATACTTGACATGAAGGCGGATGATGGTACTCAAGTCATCCTTATAGGCCCATTTCTTGCAACGGTTGGATTGGTGATCAATTGGCCTAAACGACGAGTCTCGTTCACGTTGGTGAACAAAGTGGTGTTCTATAATGTGATTCCAACTGATAAACCTCCACCACAACCTCCACCGGCCCATTCTGTAAGATAACCGAGCTCACGACGTTAAAAAACTATTATATATTTTGAATACTCATTTTTCAATTTTCAGTTTTTCAATTTTTCGTTATTTTCGTTTTTTCCTTTCTTTTTCTGTTTTCTCTTTTTCTGTTTTAATTTTCAGGATATCTACACGATAATTTAAAAAAAAAACATTTTTATTCTTAAATTTTTCGTATTTTTGTATTTTTAGTTTTAATATAATGATTTAAATGTCTTTATTTAAAAAAAAAATAATAATAAAAATATATATATATATAGATATATAAATTACAAAAAGAAAAAATTATTTTGTTTTTCTTTTTCGTTTTTGTGTTTTAATTTTTAGGTTATTTTCAATATAAAAAATATATATATATAAATCAAGGACTTGAAAACCTGGGAGCTGATAATACCCACAAACCCGATAAGAGAATTACGGTATAAATTTTCCTGTGATTTAAGTGTGGGGAGAGTCTTGCGATCTATGGAGGTAATTCTTTTTCCTTGACATCTTTTGATGGAAGTTTTACCATAAGTTTTTCGCATTTTGAGAGATTGTTACATTCTTTTCCTCGTTTATAAGTTCAATAACATGTGAAAATATTTTTGTAAGGTAGGGATAGAAATTGTTAATTGTGTTATTTGTGTTTATGTTTGGATGCTTTGTTGGATAATGTGTGATCTTTACTAGAAAATTTAGAAAATCCATGAGTGGATCAACAAACCCCAAAAGGATCGTTCTTCTGGAGACATAGATAAATTGGAGTTGACTTTTCATCTCATTGAATTTAATTTCTCTCGATTTGGGGCTTGAGATGCATCGGACATGATACCACTATGAGACCCTGCAAACTCATCTATGTAAGTACGATTCCCCTCTTCCTTCCCTTCGATTAGATAAGAAAAGAAAACAAGAGAAAGAGAAGATAAAAAAAAAGAAAAAAAGATATAGAAGCGAACCAGGCATTGGAAACCACTTTCAATGTTCGCGTCTCAAGAAAACTTATCCTAGAAAAATAATAGAGCTTAAAAAAAAAGGCGATCAATAGAAAAAATAAAATGATACCCTAGAAAAGTAGGGAGAAATCGATCGACCTTGAAGTAAAAAAAGAGAGAGGCTAGGAATTGTACTAAGATGGTCTTGACCTTACAGAAATCTGAATGAATAAGTGTTCATGTCCTTTGATCGATATTCCCAAGTTGAGAACCCATGCTTGGAATAAAAAGAGGAGTCAACAATGAGAAGTCTAGGATCAAAGGAGGAGCAGTTCAAACTAAGGTGAATTGGTATGCTTATGGCGAAGTACATAAATACGGTAGAGATCATTCCACTTCCACAAGGTTTTCTTTGGAGCTATAAAGCCAAGAATTGACCCAGTGGATCGACCAGTCTAGGTCGATGCAAATGCAGAAAAACTATTTTTACTATAACACCGACACAGAGCATCGACCCAGGCTGCCAGATGCTGTAGCATCGACCCAGGGTTGCCCGATGCTGTCTCTCTGAGCTGAAAAGGGAAAGTTTATGGTTTGGCGATTAATAAGTGGACAACTTGCTATTTTCATCCAGAGACTTCTAGAAGCTTCTTCGGCACGACCTAGACTCCCCCTAATGCCCTAATACTACATAAACACATGTAATACTCATTAGAGAGCCACCCTCCTTCTTGGCCACCTTTGAGAGCCACCATATAGAGAGAAAAGTCTCAAAACTCTTTGTTCTTATGTTTTGTTTATGATATTGCTTTAGTTCTTCTTCTTCTTCTTCTTCTTCTTATTCTTTACTTTATTTACTGCTTTTATTTATAGTTTTTCATGTCTTCCTACAGATATCATGTCGTCATCCTCGGAGGTATGAGTGAGCAGATCCTTTAGATCTCTCGGGTGGAGATCGATGATGGGGTCTATGTTATAGGATTTCATATGTTTGATTGTTCTTAATCGATCTAGCTACTCTAATATTCAATCTTAATGCTAAGTCACCACGAGAGTGGGTTAAAACTTTAGATCTGAATATTAGAGAGTATTAGCTATGGTCGAGTTTGTTGTTTGGTAGAATTAATCATTGATCTAACTCTAACTAAGTTAGGTTAAAATCTTAAAACACTTCACCACGAAAGTGGGTAGTATTTCGTAAACATCTCTATCAATCACTTCGTATTACTGAAAACACAAGGCCGTTTGATTTATAGTCCAACGGAAGTTTATGAATACTTAGTAATCGATGATGGAATTGTGCGCAATGCGTGAAGGTCGCTATGAGGATGGGTTTGACACAATGTCTAGTTTATCACGAGAGTGGTCACTAGCCTAACTTCGAATATCGCTAGATTGACAACACAAACTTATTAGGTAGAACATTAATCCGAAATATAGACTCCCTTAAATCGTTCTCATTCACCCTAGAGATCAATTGTTAATTTATTATTTAAGTTATTTAAATTTAGTTATTTTATATTTATGTTATTTAATTTATGCCATTTATTTTCTGTTATTTATTTTATGTTATTTAATTTACGCACTTTAATTTATGCATTTTAATTTAAGCTATTTATTTTATGCACTTTAATTTAAGTTATTTACTTTACGCAATTTATTTTCAATAATAAAATTATTGCTTATTTAATTTATTTAATTATCGTTTATTTATTTTACGCATTTAAATTATTTATTTAGTTTATGTATTTCAATTATTTAGAACTTAGAAACAAACCCCTAACTTTTATAATTTACCTAGATTAGATTCATTCCTGCTATCTTTGTGTAGTTATTTTCAGTCTTTGTGGATCGATCCCGATTATACTACAATTGCATTGACTGTGCACTTGCGGTCACATCGGGTTAAACTCTCGAGATAACTCGGGTGAAACCTGGTGAGAGGTAGAAATACTTCCCTATCAGAAACTTATCTCTTTAAACTGGTTTGTTCCAGGAAATCCTAGCTCAGTCTTGTAAAACTCGCACCCACACATGCGTGAGAGGAGGAGCCGGTTTTGATACACAACAATCTCTCCATATTTTTATTCTAGGTTAACTTCTTATCTTATGCATCAATAGTGTTTTGTTTTTTTTAGTATTTTATGCAAGCATAGCTTCTGATGCTTCATCAACAACCACTAGAGATCCATTCTTAGCTCATCTAGGAATCACGGCGAAGTGGAATCAGCCAAAGTGCAGCTCAGATGAAGCAGTTACGACCAACAGAACATGGACGGACCTGAACCTTCTGGATGCGGACCTAGGTGCACTCAAAGGAGTATTCCAGCCATACCAGGATGAATTCAGCTATGAGGAAACCTGTTCTAGAATCTTCACTCAACAAGGATTCATGGGGAGATGGATTCAGTTCAAGAACTGCTCAGGATCAGAAGATATGATTTTTACAACATGGAGGATTCTACACGGACCTGTTTTAGAGGCTGACGGATCCGAGGAGCTTCAAACACACGTTTGGCTTTCAGGAGAGCATTACTGATAGTCTATGAGTATTGATCAGCCATGGGAAAATGGCTTAGTGTCTCTTCACTATCAAGCAAAGGTGAAGACATCCCCAAGTCTCTAAGTAAGTAGTGTACTCTTTCCTACCCGTAGATTTCCCATGTGGTTTTACTAAGGAAGGTTTTAATGAGGCATGAACCCTTAGAGCATCACACCTTGTCTCCATTTTTTATCCTATTTGGAAATCTTCAAGACAGGTCCAAGGTAGATAAGAGGTGTGATATCTATCTAGGAAGACATTACAAAACTTCCTTCTTCTTTTCTTTGTTTTAAATTTGTCTAACTGTCTTGTTTGGGCTGAGGCTTTGTAAAGGCCAAATGCTTAACTAGATGTTATATGGGGCTGGGTTTGTTCCCCTAGTCTTTCCCTAAATGTGTAGCCTATTTAAAGGCACTTGGAGACATTTGTAAAGATCATAGTTTGAAGAAAGAAGAAATTGCCTTTGTGCATTGTTAACCTAGTTCCTAGGTTTTGTCTTCAAGATCCATTGAGGTGTGTCCTCTGGCTTGAAGGTTCCTGAGTTGTATCAAGGGTTGTTACTACCGTTGTGGTGCTCCTCAATCCATGTCCATCCATTAGAATATCTAGAGCTTGAGTTTCTTGCCTTAGTCTTCTCCATCTTCTATCCGTTTATTCAAGGAAGTGTGTTGAGCATCTCGCCACTCTCCTTCATCTATCCCCGCTTCTTGAGGCTCATGATCTAGAATCATATCATTTGGTATCAGAGCCGAAGTTCCTAAATAGGTTGTGTTCTTTCCTTTAGATATTTCTTCTTTTTAGATATCATAAGAAAATCACAAAAAAATTTGAGTCTCGTTTCAGTTTTGCATCTTGGTTGTTAGATCTATTTGTTTCTTGTGTTGTTGTGTTTTGGATTCTTATATTCATTCATGTATGTTCTTAAGTTGTTAGTTTGCAGGTTATCTTTCGTTTCCTTGCATTTGCATCAAAGAAAACCAATAAAAATATCATCTTTACATCTATTTTGTTATTTAGGTTATTAGATTGGTTTTTGTTTGCAGCTCATCTTGTTCAGCTTGTGGTTTGGTTATTAGATCGGTTTTTGTTCCTTGTTTCTTTGTTGTATGGGTGCTAAAAACTTTTATTTTGCTGCTGGTTTCGTTCCTATGCTTTAGATCAATCAAAAGTTAGTAGATTTGCAACAGTTTTGAGTTTAGTGCATCTATTTTGTGTCTATTGCATCTGTTTTGTGTCTAAGGAGTTAGATCGAGTCTAGATCTGTTTGTGTACAAGTTTAGGTTGTTAAAATCTTGTGTCTTGCTATTGAGTAGCCATTGATGCCAAGATTAGGTTAGTGCCACCATTGTTAGATCTTAGGAAGAAGAAATAGTTGCTTTATTGCCTTTTAGAGTAAGACAAAGGTTGCTTTTGTTTTTAGGTGTTCCTCCTTACTTTATATTTTTTGACCAGCACATGTTTGTGGTCCAACTTGCTTTTGTGCCTTTTTTGAATGTTTTTTGAATGTTGTAGCTTTAACTAAAATGTGCTCCATTGTTTAAAAAGCGAATTTCGGGTCGAATTATACGTGCATAATTCGGGTCATTCCTCAAAACTTTGAAATGCTCTCTTTTTTGTTTTGCAAGGTATAACTACAATCTAGAGCTATGGATTATGGGGAAGAAGCTGAGATTGAGCTCAACACCTTGGAAATTGATTGGGGAGAACAAGAGTCCGAACTTAAGAGTGATTATTTGGTACGAGCATGGGATCTTCAACTCATGGCCGGACGAAAGTACTCGAACTAGAAGACCCTAAGAGAAACGATAACGAGACAGAGAGCTTGTTCTAGCGAGAACCTCGACCAATAACAAGGAACCATGGGATGAGGATGTGGTGACTGAAACTGGGACCGAGGTAAACACAAACGGAGCGACTCGTCTTCGAGAGAAGCTTGACCGGAGATGAAGCCAAGTGACGTAGTGGGGGCTAGACGACGGAGAGAAACTCGATCCGTGTGAAGCGACGTGCTGAAGGTGAAGGCAGAGGCTAAATAGCACCACAAGTGAGGATATGACCCACTTGATATCGCTGACCTAGAAGTAGAGACCCAGCCTCAATGCTCTAGGGTTCCTAATCTAGAGACTAGCCACAAGATTAGTGAGACCAAGTTGAAACTTTGATGATTTGTGTAAATGCTTGTGTATTGATTAAAGAAAGAGTTCTGGCTTATTTTTTTTTATTTTTTTATTTTTTTTGTACACAGCTTTATAATAAAATTAAAAAGTTTTGGTGAGCCAACCCGGAGGAACCAAATTTATAAAGTATTCAACATGCGACAGAGATCTCGCACTTCTAGCATGATTATCCGCCTTGGCGTTTAACAGGCGTTGAATGTGAGAGATTGAGAAGTTGGAGAAATGATCCCGTAACATCTTCAAATCTTCTAGATAAGTCTCAAAGGCAGGCTAGTCCGTCGAAGAATTCACTATCTTTATTATCTCTGAGCAGTCCGTCATGAATCGAACGATCCTTTTCTGATGGATGAGCAAGCACTGCATTGCCCACATTAGGGCTTCCAGTTCTGCATGTAGAGGTGTCAAGCTTCTTCTAATGCTGCAAGAGCCTAAAATAATATTGTGGTCGCTAGTTTGCTGGTAAAATGATACACGCCCAAGTATCCTCACAGCAGCAACTCAACCAAGCTCCAATGATGATAAAGAACCGGCGGATCAATCTCACAGTAAAGGGCTCCCAAACTGGAACGGTGGCGGAATGAGATGGTTGAGTTGACGTGGGGAACTGATGGAGGAGTGATTGGGGGAGCTTAAAAACTAGGAACACGTCCCAGAGCATAAAGAGAACTGGCGGAGGGGTAAGAGAGACAAACGATGGTCAATGGGGTGGAGGCGGAATTGATGAGCGGCGGTGGTGGATGGTGAATTGATGGTGGGGGTGAAGCAACCGGTGGATAGTGAAGGCACCACAAAGGGGATGGATCTCCCTTTGATACAGCCACTCTCAAAAATAGAGGACTAACCTCAATACTTAAGAGAAATCCTAGTCTCCAAGACTAGAACAAGATGACAACTTTATGTTTTAATGATTGCTTAAACATTAATGAGAAATGAGTCTTGCCTTTATAGGCTACAAATTATGGCACTTATCTGCTAATGGACCCAAGATAAATTGGGCCTAAATTACAACATAAGGAAAATGTCATAAAACATAACCCAAAGGCTAAAAGTCTTAATTAATCAAAATAAACTAAGGAAAGAAAGAGAAACATTTGTAATGGCTTCTCTTAGATAGTATTACCTCTCTTGGATGTTTATACTTGTCATAAGTGTGTTTCCAAGCAAAACATCCAATGGAACCAAGAGGCAATGCCTTAGACTTTTCTTGCCTCATTAAAACTTTTTTGTAGAAATCCGATGTGGTAAAACTAGAAGTAGGGAAAAAGTACAATATTTCATCTCAGGTCTTTGAAGGGTGTCCTCACTAATGATGAGTGAGGACACAAGATGCTTTGTTCCCAAAACTAAGTGTCCTTGAGCTTTCGGCCTGTGTAGATGAGCTCTCAGTCCATTTGCTTGTCGGATCCGGTATGGTCTTGTCTCGATCATAGGTCTCAAAGAATGGCTCGGTGATGATAGATATCTCTCTTGGATCTGCTCTCATGCACCATTCCATCTTCTCAGCATCCTTAAGTGACTCGTTCACCTTCATTCCAAGTTTTGGTCCTTCTTGTTCCATAGCGGAAATATAATCCGTTGTGAGGATCACATCATCCCCTCATCCTTGAAAAGGTTTGGACCTCCAAACAACCATGGTACCTACACAACAAGGAACCAACTCATATTCATAGAAGAAAAAAAGGAAAGTTAACTTACCTTGTAGCTCCTTGGCGGCCTTGAGTGAAAATTTTAAATCGGGTTGATCCTCTTTAAATTGGTAAGTGTGTGGGGCTCTTATAATCCTCGTGATTACTTCCATTGTATGAGCCCCTTTGGTACCTGCAATGACTTTGACATTCTTCTCAAGAAGCAAGTGTGTTATGGTAGTCATGAGAACATCAAAAACAGGTACACTAATAGCATGAGGATTCGTTCCACTTAGAAGATAGAAAACAATTTTTGCTTTATCCTTTTCATGCCTTGTATCCTTTAAACTTTTCTCAACCAATCCTAAACATATGAACTCTTCTAAAGCCCTAGGAAATGAGAGGTGAGATAAGTTAAGGTGTTACTTACCTAGTCCAGGTCCTTATGTTGAGATAAAAGTTCGGCCTCGAGATGGTAACAATCGGACCAACAGTTAACAATAAGCCATTCCACTATAGGCTTTGAGACATGGTGGCTCCAAGTTGGTTCTGATGGTGGAGACTTTGGTGAAGTCCATCCTGGACAAAAAGGAAAACCTTGGAGGCTCCTAGATGGCTTCCAAGTCATAGCTCCTCGGCGCACTAGTTTGTCTTCGAACGCTTTTTCAATTAAGCACCGGTGAGAAGTATTGAAGTGGAATCGATCACATTTGATCTTTGGTCGATCACAGGGCATGGAGGCACTAAAAAACCCCTTTTGGTGGTTGACAAGCTCCTGGATGCCACACATAAGTTTGAAGAGCACCCAAGTTGAAAATGTTTCGATAAGGCCCTTTCAACAACTCTCGTAGTGAAAAATTATTATCTCCCAACTCCGAGCTCCTCTTGACCTGAATCCAGCTTCTCAGGAATTGTTTTTGAGTTATGATTTTAGAGAGATTCACCTCACAACTTAACTCATTCAGGTCTTGCTGGAATTCAGTTAAATCGATGTTTTTCCTTCTTGTAAAATTCATAACTCTCTCGTGGGGGCTGATCTCTGGCTGAATATTTTTCTACTGGCTCCCTAAGTGAGGTAAGAATGTGATCCAAGTGGTTAGGCCGGAAACATTTACCTTAGGTTCCATCACCAAACGTAGCCCATATGCTTCCTCGGCTAAGTTTTGGTAGCGTTCTTGGGGTTGGATTGAGTTGTTGCGTTGTGTCACCTCTGATGGCTCTTCCTTGAGCTGGAACACACCTTGGAATATCTCAATATCATCATTACCAAGATCACTCAGCATCAATTCCATGGCTCCCTTGTTTTGGCTTTGGCTATAAGCTTCTTCTCATCCGAAGCTCTTCCTTCTTCCGCATTGGCCTCTTGACGACTTCTTTGAGTTGATTCATCTTCTTGTTCCCTAAGAGTCTCCACTGCTATGGAATTCTCTTCAACCTCTTTCAAACTCATCGAAGGCATATCCATAGTCTTTGAATAGTTGAGGCTTGGAGGAAATTTTTCCATTTGTTTCACTCGGGTGCTAAGATCTTGAATTAGTGAGCTGAGACGTGTCAATGTTTGAACCATGGCAAGCTTGTAATCAGCTTGTTCTTCTTGGGGCATAATGAATGGTTTGGCTCTTGAAATAGGTGTTGGAGTTGTAGTTTGCCGAGACCTCTTTTCCATCCGTGGTTTCACAAAACGCTTACAAGCTCCTTAGAGAAGTTGGCGTGATTGTGATCAGCGTTGGGTCTTGCCTTTGTTGCTTGGGGCTTCTTTGTAAACTCTCTATACATTCTGGATTTGAGAGTTCCCTAATCAAGGATGGGCTTGGAAGTATAGTAAGTTGAAGCATCCTCTTTTTTCCACTAAGTATATGCTTCTCCTTTAAGCATACTAATGGCATAACCTAATTTCTCCTCTCTGGGTATATTGTAAGAACGAAACCAACTCTTCATTTTGGCCTCCCACCTCAAGTAGATGTCTGGATCCTTGCTTGATCCCGTGAATATCAAAAGGCTAGACGTAGTCTCACACCTCGTCCTAGTTGGTTCCTTTAGTACGGTGGGTGTGGGTCGCATCGACTCTCGGTATGATGATATTCCATAGATGGGGGTTGATACTCCTGAGAGTTTATGACTTTATAAGGTCTTCCATATGACCAACCATGAGACCCTTCTCCCTCAACATCATCCTCATACTCCCCATAACCGATTTCGGCTTCGAATTCTTCCAACCTGGATTCACCTTCAATTGTGTCCTCTCCACAATCAGGTCCACTCTCTTCTTCTCCCCAATCAACCTCTGAAATGCTGAGCTCATCCTCAGCCTCTTCTTCATTGTCCATAGCTCAGGTTATATTTGTACCTCACCAAACAAAACACAAGAGACAACTTTTAGAAGTTCAGATTTCAAACTGGTCCTCTTTGTGATTCGAACGAATGTATAAGGTCACAAACATGTTCAGAGGCAATGACACCCAATATAAAGCAGCAAGATCACAATGATTTGTCAATAAGATATGCAATGAACTCACGAGACAAGATGCACAAACCGGAAACTTAATTTTCTTTAAAACCAGAAATTTAAGAACCAAAATCGTGTCTAATAAGTACAGCTTCTTACTAAGCAATTTCCACACGATTATTTTGATGCATCAACTGTCATATAATTCAAAATGAACATATAAAAGAAACAAGGACCACAAGTCATGCACGGACAACAAGAATACGATCTTAATTTGACTTAAACACGTTTTAAATGGGCAAACAAGATTATAAGTAATGGCACACGTTTTTAAATACTTATGCAACGTTCACAAATAATTCAAAAAGATGGGCACACATAAAGCATTCAGGACCACAAGTGACGTGTCTCATAATCATGCATGGTCATACAAAAGCACATCGTACAAACAAAAGCAAAAGGACTTTTGGGACCATTTTGAATCTTATCTCTACTCGATTTGAAAAAAAATATCTAGGTTCCTTCTTCCCTAGCTAATAATGGCAGACATACAACAAGCTAGAAAGAAATAGAGCCAGCAAGAAGACGCAAAAATAGAACCAAGCGAGACAAATGAGACCCAAAACTAGAAACTAAAAACAAACGAGAGAACTACTCAAGGAACTAGCAAAACTGAGATGATCGACTCCCTAAATGCAATGAACATAGATTAAAGAGAAAGATGCAGACCTTAAACACACAAGAATAACAACACAACAGCACAAAACGAATCTAAGCATCCTACACACACTAGAACGCTAAAATCGGAAGAAAAACGCAAACATTTTTATGTTTTCACTTAGATCCGTTCATGAATAAGTTAAAGTGAGAGAGTTGAGTTGGCAATATACAACCTTTGGACCTTTTAACTCTGATACCAGATGATACACATCCAAGTATCCTCATAGCAGCAACTCAACCAAGCTCGATATGATGATAAAGAACCAGCGGATCAATCTCATGGTAAAGGGCTCCCAAACTGGAACGGTGGCGGAATGAGATGGTTGAGATGACGTGGGGAACTGATAGAGGAGTAGATGGGGGAGCTTAAGAACCAGGAACACGTCCCAGAGCAGAAAGAGAACCGGCGGAGGGGTGAGAGAGACGAACAGCAGTCAATGGGGTGGAGGCGGAAGTGATGAGCGGCGGTGGTGAATGGTGAAGTGATGAGCGAGGTGAAGAAACCGGTGGATAGTGAAGCCACCACAAAGGGGATGGATCTCCCTTTGATACAGCCACTCTCAAAAGTAGAGGACTAACTTCAATACTTAAGAGAAATCCTAGTCTCTAAAACTAGAACAAGATGACAACTTTATGTTTTAATGATTGCTTAAACATTAATGAGGAATGAGTCTTGCCTTTATAGGATACAAATTAGGGCACTTATCTGCTAATGGACCCAAGAAAAATTGGGGTTAAATTACAACATAAGGAAAATGCCCTAACCATAACCCAAAAGCTAAAAGTCTTAATTAAGCCAAATAAACTAAGGAAAGAAAGAGAAACATTTGTAATGGCTTCTCTTAGATAGGATTACCTCTCTTGGATGTTTATACTTGTCATAAGAGTGTTTCTAAGCAAAACATCCAATAGAACTAAGAGGCAATGCCTTAGACTTTTCTTGCCTCATTAAAACCCTTTTCTAGAAACCTGATGTGGTAAAACTAGAAGTAGAGAAAGAGTATAATACTTCATCTAAGGTCTTTGAAGGGTGTCCACAATAATGATGAGTGAAGACACAAGAAACTTTGTTCCAAAGTTAAGTGTCCTTGAGCTCTCGGCCCGTGTAGATGAGCTCTCTGTCCATGTGCTTGTCGGGTCCGGTACGGTCTTGTCTCGATCATAGGTCTCAAAGAATGGCTCGGTGATGATAGATATCTCTCTTGGATCTGCTCTCATGCTCCATTCCATCTTCTCAACATCCTTAAGTGACTCGTTCACCTTCATTCCAAGTTTTGGTCCTTCTTGTTCCATTGCGGAAATATAATCCGTTGTGAGGATCACATCATTAAACCATCCCAATCCTGTAAAAGAATCTGAGTCCTTCCATGAACCGTCAATGTAACATTTGGATCTACCGTCGTCAAATCAATTTTCCCAGAGCTTATCTGGTTGTTTTCTTCATCCTCATGGGCTTCATAGGCCTTGATCCATAAATTAGGGTCTTGCCTTATATAGTCTTACAAATAGGGTAAGTTAACTGAAACGTAGGGCCTAAGCCAATTAGGACAAGGCTTGATACTTAGGCCCATTGATAGCAACGTATTTTACATGCATTCTTGCATACATTTAGCTTAGTTTTATATGTTTCTGACAAGCATTTAGGATAGATCTAGTGCATTTGTGTTTGTTTATGTGTTTATAGGTAGTTGGAGGAAATCATACACTTTTAGAGTATTTTGGAGTCTTAAGAAGCCATAGGGACTTTGGAGGTACTTTCTGGGGCCAAGAACATCATGGAGAGACATGTCAAGAGCCTCAAAAAGGAAGCACCGACCGTAGCATCGACCACTCCTGGTCGATGCTCATCCTGGGCAAACCATTGACAGACAGCATCGACCACAGGCGGTCGATGCTCTTTCTAAATCCGAACTAGAAGCCAAAAACGAAGACCATCGACGCAAGCATCGACCAGAAGTGGTCGATGCTCATCCTGAGCCTCAACATCGACCAAGAGTATCGACCAGAACGGGTCGATGCTGACTCACTAGGCAGAAAGGGAACTTTGGTTAATGCGAAAATGCAAGATATGGAAGCTTTTGATTTCGAGTTAATACCTTCCAGAAACTTCTAAGGACACATTAAGACTCCCCCAAGCCTCATAGACTCTATATAAACTCATGTATTCTCACTAGAAACAGGCTTAGACTCTCTTAGCCACCTTTTGTTTTTATCTTCAATAAAGAGTTCTTCTTTAAGTTTCTCTCTTCGTTATGCTTTTGTTTATGTTTATGCTTTGATTTACTTTACTGTTCTTAGTCTTTAGTTTATTGTTGTAGATTTATGAGTATAGAGTATAGATTTGTGAGAATAGAAGCAAGAATTGAAGAATAAAAGAGAGAAAGTGTGGGCGTTTTTGGGAGAGCACACAAAGAGCTGAAAACTATTTTTTTTTCTTATTAGCTTAATTAAATGTTTACAAGGCTATACACTCTATATATATGCAAGATACAAAGGCAACTAGGTTAACACCTATACAAAATATCTGAATTCAAAAGGATAAGGTGGTGTGGACCACTTTGGGACAAAGAGCATGAGCTGTCCCTTTCTTTCTCAGCATGGTCCCCTCCTCTTTTTTAGCTTACTGACTATTTCACCTAACTCGTCTTCATCTAACGGCTCTATTCGTGCGTATTCCGGATTTAATATTTGTGCATATTCTAGGTCATGCTCCCGTGATTCCAACGGTTCTATTTATGTGGACTCCGGGTTTAGTGCTCGTGCATATTCCGGGTTTAGTGTCTGTGCAAATCATGGGTCATTCTTCTCCTGTATCATCCGTGCAAACTATGCGTCATTATGAGTACTCTCAACACTCCCCCTCAAGGTTGGCCGGTGAAGACTCCATAGGTCAATCTTATCATGGATGTACTCACAAACACGCAACGGAGTAGCCATCTAATCTCCACTCTTCACAAACTTGGTCTTAATCAACCCTTCTTGAATATTTCCTCGAACAAAGTGACCATCCACTTCTATATGCTTTGTTCCCTCATGGAATACCAGATTAGAGGTTATATGGATCGCAGCTTTATTATCACAATATAGGCTCATCAGTTTGTCATCACTAATCCCCACATCCTTAAGAAGAGCCCTTAGCCATATCATCTCTTTAGTGACCTCTTTCATTGCTCTATACTCAGCTTCAACACTAGATAGAGCAATAACTTTTAGTTTCTTGCTTCTCCATGTCACTGATTACCTCCCAAAAATGTACAATATCCAGTTGTTGATTTTCTATCTTCTTTATCTCCAGCCCAATCAGCATCACAATAAGCTTCCAATTCAGTTCTCCCATTGTACTTTAACCATATTCTCTTTCCTGGATCCCCTTTAAGATATCAAAGTATCCTCTCAACCATATTCCAATGGTGTGTTTTGGGAGCTTGCATATGCTGGCTCACTCTATTGACTACAAAACAAATATCCGGTCTAGTAATCGTTAGATAAATCAACTTCCCTATCAACCTCTGATATTGTTTCACATCTGGCCATATCTCCCCCTTAATCACATATTGATAACCTTCTTCAATGGGTGTTCTTGCTGGTTTTGATCCCAGCTTTCTAGTTTCTTTTAGTAAATCAATCACATACTTCTTTTGTGATATGAACATCCCATTGGTCTCCCTAGTCATCTCAATGCCCAGAAAATACTTCAACTCTCCCAAATCCTGGATATCAAACGAAGTCTTCAAAATCCCCTTAGTTTCACTAATCTCTTCAGCGTCACTTCTCGTGATGATGATATCATCCACATAGATCAATACCACCACTATGCCTCCTTGATTCTTCTTAGTGAATAGGGTATGATCAGCCTCAGATTTTGTAAATCTCTTCATCATCAAACAACCACTCAATCTTTGGTACTATGCCCTTGGTGATTATTTCAATCCGTAGATGGCTTTCCTCAACTTACACACTTCTCCTTCTTGTGTACCATATCTTTGAGGACCAGTCATGATGACTTCTTTTTCCAGATCACCTTGTAAGAAAGCATTCTTCACATCCATTTGCCATAGTCCTCATGATAGATTAATGGCAACGGATAGAAGAGCTCTAATTGAATGCAATTTAGCAACCGGTGCAAATGTTTTAGTATAGTCTTCTCCATAGACTTGTGTGTATCCCTTTGCCACTAATCTAGCTTTGTACCTCTGCACTTCACCATTGCTCTTATACTTGATGGTGTAAACCCACCTACATCCCACCAGCTTCTTCCCTCTTGGAGGTTCAGTCAAATCCCATGTATTATCCTTACTTGCTTCTTCATAGGATGTTGGGACCTTATTTTCATCAATCTTGCTCATATATGCGTGGTGCTCCTTAGGGAAGTAAGCTAAGGAGCAATACTCCTCAATTGGATATCTTCTGGTTGCAGCACTTGTTTCTTTCTTTTAAGTAATGTTTGAACTACTTAGTGAGGGAGGAGTGATGTTGCCTATAGGAACAGGATCTAAGCTCGCCGTACACTCAGAACACTCCTCACTCAATATAGAAGAGACCACTTGCTTAGTATCACCTTGAGTTGTTGCTAGAGAATTAAAATACACCCTTGTATTTTTTCAATTTTCTGGACCAAACTTGAGTCTTGTGCTTCTTCTTAGAAAAAGTTCTTGCACTTGAGTCTCCACATTCTCCACCTCAGCTTTGTGGTCTTTAGAAAAATTCTCTTCACTTTGAGGGACCGAGGCTTCTTTTTCTTCCTCAGATTCCAATGAAGAGCTACTTTCTTCGGATTGATGACTACCCGAATCCATTTCCTCCTCAATTATGATTTGACTCCCTCCTTCTTCATCCCTTTCTTCCCTAGGTGAAATACTTTTCAATATTGATTCCATATCCAGTCTAATGCTCACAATCTCTTCTAAGTCTCCCCACTTCTTCTTGGTGAAATAACCCACTTCTTCATCAAACCGGACTTCTCTTGACACATATATGTGTTTTGTCTCTGGATCATAACACTTATAACCCTTTTGAGTGCTTGAGTATCCAACAAACACACACTTAATGTTCTTAGGTTCCAAGTTATTCCTTTGAGCTTCGGGAATAAACACGTAGCACCTACATCCAAAAACTCGGAAATGATCAATGCTTGGTTTAATCCCATTCAAGACCTCATAAGGAGACTTGTTTTCCAGATTTGGTGTTGGGAGCCTATTGATCACATAACAAGCTACCATCACCGCATCTCCCCAAAATTTCTTAGGAACTCCTCTCTCAAACATCATACTTCTAGCCAAATCTAGCACATGTCTATTCTTCCTTTCCGAGACTCCATTTTGCTGAGGTGTGTATGGACAAGAAGTTTGATGAACTCCATTATCACTTCTAAGGATCTTAACTCTTGCTCCAAATTGTGTTTCCAAATAGTTGTAGAATTTAGTGAATGATTCAAACACTTGATCTTTGGAACCCATTAGTGTCACCCAAGTATACTTGGACTTCTCATAAATAAATGACACAAAATATTTATATTGATCCTTAGAAACACATGGAGCTTTCCACACATCCGAATGGACTAGCTCAAAACACTTCTCATACATTGTAGTTGAATCCGGAAAGCTACTTCTACAATGTTTTCCTAACACACAAGCTTTACACTCTTTATCTCTTGAACTAGGTTGGACAAGACCATGCTGAGCACCTTACTACTTGAATGTCCCAAACATGAGTGCCATAAAGAGCTTGAACCAACCGCACTAAGAGCAAATGACTTCTCTCCATCATCCGCCTTCTTATTCAAAACATAAAGACCATCCTTCACTCCTCCTTCCCCAAACACCTTATTAGTCTTATCGTTCTGAAACTGAACCAAATCAGACCCAAAAATAACCTTGCAATCTATGTCTTTTGTAGCCTTATGAACCGATAACAAGTTAGAAGTGAATTCAGGAACATATAAGGCTTTACTGTTTTTCGTAAAAACTTCAAAATTTCCAATTCCTTCTATAGGCACCTCCCTACCATTAGCTATCTTAACCATTCCACCATGAGGTATAACATTAGCTAATAAGGTTCCATCCTTAATCATATGGTGACTAGCACCCAAATCTACAATAACCTTGTTCTGAATTTTAGAAACAAAACATCTCTTACCTGATTCGGTGAGCTTTGCATTGCTCTTGATCAAAGCTTCAAAATCAGATTTTCGAAACAGCCCATTACCCTCTTCAGCTTGAGCTGTTCCAACAAACACCTTTTGCCCTTGACCACCCCTTTGCCATTTCCTCTCAGCCTAGCAGGTTTCAAGTGTGGATAAAGAGTCCAGCATTTTTCTTTGCTATGACCTTTCATCTTACAATGCTCACAAACTAGTGCTTTCTTGTCTCTATAAAGCGCCGGTTTTACACAGCATGAACCATCTCACTAGATGGTTGAAATAGGCTCCTTGAGCCTTCCTCCTTTTGAATTTGTTGACAAACTTCATTTAGGGTTGGAAGTTTGTCAAACCTCAAAATATGCTGAATGAGACCCTTATAAGAGTCATTGAGAGTAAGCAGCAACCCAAATACTTGATCTTGCTCCCTCCTTTCATTCAGTTCCTTAAGTTAATTTGTGGGTGGTCTAAGCATCTCCAACTCTGCCCACAACCCTCTAAAGACCCCAAACAAATCATTGAACGCCTTCCCCTCTTGCTGAAGATCATTCAAAGCCTTTTTCAACTCAAAAATCCTAGAAATGTTTGAAACATCTCCATACACGCCCTTGAGTGTATCCCACAACTCCTTGGTAGTTTCACAATAGGAATAACCAGCAAGGATAAAAGCATCTAAAGAGCATTGAATCATTGTTAAGACTTGCTGGTCTTCCTGGTCCCATTTCTTCTCCTTCTCAGCCCTAGCAGCAGCATCCTCACCTTCCACATTTGGGCTCTTCTTCACAGCCTCAATGCCATCTTCAACATATCCCCATATCCCTCGGCTCCTTAGGGCAGTCTTTGCAGTCCTTGACCACAACAAGTAGTTGTTCCCCTTGAGAACAATTGGTAGAACAACTTGCTTTTGCATCTCCTTGAATTGCTTGCACTTTCAAGAATAAACCCATATTTGTCAAGAACATAAACCCATATTTTTTTCAAAAAACACAGAATAAACCCACTCAGATCTTTAGAACTGCTCTGATACCATGTAGATTTATGAGTATAGAGTACATATTTGTGAGAATAGAAGCAAGAATTAAAGAATAAAAGAGAAAAAGTGTGGGCGTTTTTGGGAGAGAACATGATATATCATGGTTTTTACCCATTTTTAGCCATGATATAAGTTGTTTTATCGAGTCTTTCTAGTGTTTTTGTATCGTTCTGGAGTCTTTTCAGGTCTTAGCATGTTTGGGACGAAATTAGAGATTTTGGAACCATTTGGAGCCTTTTGGAGCAAACCGAAGAAAGTATCCGTTTTGAAACCTGAGTATCGATCGACACCATCCCGGTATTGAGCGATATCGACGTAACTGACGCGGAGATAGAGAGATATCCAAGGAAGAGAATTCTCACCATAAGAAGCCCAATACTTTCCCTTATTTACAAAGAGACCCAGCTCGTGTTTTTAGACCTATTTAAGCAAACTTTTAGTCATTAGGTTGGGGGGGGAGACTTTACTTTTCACTATTATTCTTGAGCCACCATTGAGATTTGAGAGTTTTTGTGAGGGAGACAGATCCAAGACTTTGTTCATCATAGAAAAGATCCCGAACCCTTGTTTTTATTCTTTTGTTATATTTAATTTCATGATCTATTCAGTTATGACTTGTTTTTCATCAATCATGTCTGAGTAGTCTCATTTTAGGTTCAGGGTTTTCTCATATGGATTTTTCTGATTTATGATGATTGATTTGTTAGGGTTCATAAGCTGAGTAATTCTTCACCACAGGTTGTTCTCAAAGCAATTTCTAATCTGATCACCTAGAACATAGAACTTAGATTAATCGATTAGGCACGACAGTGCAATTGAGTAATCTGATAAAACCTAGGGTGAGCAATTCGATTATCTGCAAAGAGATTTGGTTTAATCGAATTGTGAACATATCAAACTTGAATTAATTGCTGGTTTAATGTGTAGGATTTGCAAAGAGATTTGGAATTCTAGATTTTAGATTTAGTTAGTTTTCGCAACGACAGTTGGTTAACTATATTTTCGTGTTTGAGTTCAAGAACGGCACTTAATTGAATTGAACTTTAACTGATTAATTGTTATTTATCATTGATTTCCTGAGAATTTCCCTGAGCCTAGTTTCCTTCCATATAAATCAACCTAAGTTTAATTCAATCATTTGTTTTCTCATCAATTATTGTTTGCTTAGCACAATCTGCATCTTTTATCTACCGCGTGAGTTTTCTTGAGTTCTCGTGTTCGATCCCTAACTTTACTGCAGCAACTGCTTTAGTATCATTATAGGGTATTAATTTGAGCATATCAAATTTGGCGCCGTTGCCGGGGACTCTAAAAATTCACCTTTAGAATTTTAGTTGTCGATTTTGTCTAAGTTCGTCGTCAGTATCGGTCGATACTCCATTGGTATCGATCGACACTGAACGTCTGTTTTTGAATTTTGGTTACTTATTTTCTCGTCTTTTGATTTTCAGGTGTATGCATCAGCGTGCTACCAGGAGAAAGAAGGACACACCACTGATCAATCTCTCCAACACAGAGCTAGCAGAGCTTGAACGCACAAATCGGACAACGAAGAGGACTACAGTTGAGATGGATCTTCCACATGGTTTGGTGCGTGATGAGGAAGGTGGACGTCAACCTCACGCCGAGGCTGAACGGACGCTTGGCGAGTACAGCCGACCGGATCAATTCTATGCAAATCGTGCAGCAATCCGTATTCCGACTTTCCAGAGGAATGACTTTGAGCTGAAGACTGCTTACTTCGCTCTTGTTGGACAGCACCCCTTCACCGGTCTCCCTCATGAGCACCCTATGGATCACATCGAGAAATTCGAGGACTTGGTCACCAGTATGAAGTACAATGGAGTACCACAGGAATACCTCTTTTGTAAGCTTTTTCCATACTCTCTTGGTGGAGAAGCAGCTTACTGGCTGAAGCAATTACCTCCCGGATCTCTCGCTACTTGGAACGAGACCAAGAACGCATTCCTGAACAATTTTTATGACGATGCGAGATCGGAGGAGCTCAGGAACAAGATCTCTCAATTGGTTTTCAGGGTCAGCGATTTGGTTACAACAACAACCGAAGCTTCAACAACAATCAGCAAGGTGGTTATAAGTCTGGAGGTAACCAATCTGGTTTTGGTGCCACTCAATTCTCCCAAAAACCACTTCAAGGCGGTGATTTTACTCGCCAATACGGTAATTCAGCTTACCAACCGCATTCTCCGAGGTCTACAGAGAGTAAGACGGAGATCCTCTTGGAACAAATTCTGCAGGGACAAGAAAAGATGACTGGAGATTTTAATAGAAAGCTGGAAAATTTATACACTGATCTGAATGGGAGAATCGACGCTCTCGAAATCCATCAGAAGATGCTGGAAAATCAAATAGCTCAGACATCAGCAGCTGTCAAGGGAAAGATAGTTCAACCACAGCATGGACATGTCAATGCAATCACCTCGAGCGCTAGAGAAGAGGATTTTGAGCCTGAAATGACTATGTTCGTATCCAGTGATACTAGTATCGACCGATACCTGCCTGGTATCGATCGATACTTCCCGAGACCTGCTGTAGATTCGAAGGTTGTTGAAGATGAAGATAAGAATTCTGACATTCCACGCGTATCGACCGACACCCCTACCTGTGTCGATCGACACCAACCTGCAGGGGCGATACAAAACTCCAGTATCGATCGACACTCATCTGGTATCAGTCGATACCCTTCGCAGGCTAAATCAATAACTGAGAAAAGGACAGAGATGGTTGAGGAACGGGTATACAAACCAAAGCTACCTTACCCTGTTCTTCCCAAGCTGACAAGAGAGGAGTGGGCGGCTGCTAGGAGCAAGTTTTTGTCAAAAAAAATGGTTGCAGGACCTCCCGTTGCTGATACATCACCACCGCTGAGACAGTTGACAAAGAGGGAAGACCCAGGGAAATTCTCAGTTCCATGCTCCATCTCTACAGTAAAATTCAAGGAGTCTCTTGTTGACTCAGGGTCTAGTGTCAACGTCATGTCGAGGGCGATTGCAGAGAGATTGAAAGCTGATATGAGATCTCCTGACACGCTTCTCACATACGCGGATTCTTCTAGCTCACTTCCTAACGCTACAATTCTTGATTTACCTGTTAAAATAGGAAATTATCTGATTCCTACTGATTTTCAGGTTGTGGAGATGAGCCAAGGATCGAAGGTGCCCTTGATTTTGGGAAGACAATTTATGGCTACTGTTGGCGCGATCATGGACACGCATAACAAGAGAATCTCTTTCTCTTGCATTGACGGAGATGTCTTCTACGATGTAATTCCCTCTGGAGGAGCACCCAGACATGTCTCGTGCATCACCATTGCCTCGGGCGAGACTCTGATGATCGATCTGCTCGATGAGTCTTATGATGAACCAAAAGTCGCAGATGTTTCAAATGAACCCCCCCAACACCCCAAGAAAGTTGTGGAGAAGACCAAGGCAACAAAGAGGAAGGCGACGAGCAAGAAGATCAACGGTGCTGCTAATTTCACTTTGATTCCTCAGAAGTGTGATGGAGATTAGATCGAATATAAAGTGAAGTGCAAGGGAACCTCGAAACCTTTCTCTAAGGCTAGAGTTCTCATTCCTACGGAGATGAAAGAGAAAGAAGAGGATATGATGAGCACAACTTTGAAGCTGGAGATGTCTGGTTGTGGAGCTTATTTCGGAGTGAGTTCTCCACCTTGTCCTGACTGATATCTTAGCCAAAGTCAAGCTCGTGATATTAAACAAGCGCTTAGTGGGAGGCAACCCACTAGTCTCTCTGGTAGGATCTGAATCGCACCCAAGCAGCCTTGAGTGCTTCTGTTGGACCCTGAGAAAATTGAGAGATCTTGTTCCTGAGCTCCTCCGATCTCGCATCATCATAGAAATTATTCAGGAATGCGTTCTTGGTCTCGTTCCAAGTAGCGAGAGATCCGGGAGGTAGCTGCTTCAGCCAGTAAGCTGCCTCTCCACCAAGAGAGTATGGAAAGAGCTTACAAAAGAGGTATTCATGTGGTACTCCATTGTACTTCATACTGGTGACCAAGTCCTCGAATTTCTCGATGTGATCCATAGGGTGCTCATGAGAGAGACCGGTGAAGGGATGCTGTCCAACAAGAGCGAAGTAAGCAGGCTTCAGCTCAAAGTCATTCCTCTGGAAAGTCGGAATACGGATCGCTGCACGATTTGCATAGAATTGATCCGGTCGGTTGTACTCGCCAAGCGTCCGTTCAGCCTCGGCGTGAGGTTGACGTCCACCTTCCTCATCATGCACCAAACCATGTGGAAGATCCATCTCAACTATAGTCCTCTTCGTTGTCTGATTTGTGCGTTCAAGCTCTGCTAGCTCTGTGTTGGAGAGATTGATCGGTGGTGTGTCCTTCTTTCTCCTGGTAGCACGCTGATGCATACACCTGAAAATCAAAAGACGAGAAAATAAGTAACCAAAATTCAAAAGCAGACGTTCAGTGTCGATCGATACCAATGGAGTATCGACCGATACTGACGACGAACTTAGATAAAAATCGAGCAACTAAAATTCTAAAGGTGAATTTTTAGAGTCCCCGGCAACGGCGCCAAATTTGATATGCTCAAATTAATACCCTAAAAGTACTAAAACAGTTGTTGCAGTATATCAGGGGTCGAACACAAGAACTCAAGAAAATTCACACAATAAATAATTTAGTGAGGATTAAGCTAAGCAAATCACAGTTAAACCGTAAAATATGTGATCGAAATATGATTGTTTTAATTCAATTCACGGAAGGATTAGGCTCAGGGTAACTCTCAGGAAATCAATGATAAATAACAATTAATCAGTTAAAGTTCAATTCAATTAAGTGCCGTTCTTGAACTCAAACACGAAAATATAGTCAACCAACTGTCGTTGCGAAAACTAACTAAATCTAAAATCTAGAATTCCAAATCTCTTTGCAAATCCTACACATTAAACCAGCAATTAGTTCAAGTTTGATATGTTCACAATTCGATTAAACCAAATCTCTTTGCAGATAATCGAATTGCTCACCCTAGGTTTTATCAGATTACTCAATTGCACTGTCGTGCCAAATCGATTAATCTAAGTTCTATGTTCTAGGTGATCAGACTAGAAATAGCTTTGAGAACAACCTATGGTGAAGAACTATTCGGGTTATGAACCCTAACAAATCAATCATCATAAATCAGAGAAATCCATATGAGAAAATCCTAAACCTAAAATGAGACTACTCAGACATGATTGATGAAAAACAAGACATAACTATATAGATCATGAAATTAAATATAACAAAAGAATAAAAACAAGGGTTCGGGATCTTTTCTATGATGAACAAAGTCTTGGATCCGTCTCCCTCACAAAAGCTTTCAAGTCTCAGTGGTGGTTCAAGAATCAAAGTTCAAAGTAAAGTCTGCCTCCCCCTTTTACCTAATGACTAAAAGTTTGTTTGAATAGGTATAAAAACACGAGCTGGGTCTCTTTGTAAATAAGGGAAAGTGTTGGGCTTCTTATGGTGAGAATTCTCTTCCTTGGATATCTCTCTATCTCCGCGTCAGTTACGTCGGTATCGATCGATACCGGGATGGTGTCGATCGATACTCAGGCTTCAAAACGGGTACTTTCTTCGGTTTGCTCCAAAAGGCTCCAAATAGTTCCAAAATCTCTAATTTTGTCCCAAACGTGCTAAACCCTGAAAAGACTCCAGAACGATACAAAAAATACTAGAAAGACTCGATAAAACAACTTATATCATGGCTAAAAATAAGTAAAAACCATGATATATCAATGGGAACAATGCAAGAAGATGTCCCTCACAAAATTTTCTCAAGCTCCCGAACCGCTCGTTTGAGAAGGAGATATTAAGCTTCGTGCAGAAAGGATCCGAAATTTTCGGAGAAACATGGGAAAGATTAACGAGTTACACCATGCAATGCCCACACCATGGCTTTAGTGAGGAGTCGCTACTAAGCACTCTTTACAGAGAAGTCCTGCCCAAATACCATATGCTTCTCGACACTAGAAGCAATGGTAACTTTTTGGGACAAGATGTTTAACACGGAATGAGATTGGTGGAAAATTTGGCTCATAGTGATACCAATTTCGGAGGAGATTATGACTGTAGAGATCGAAGTGTAGCTAAGGAGAAGAGAGAACGCGTTCGGACATCAAGGCGTTAAACGATAAGCTTGCCAAAGTGCTACAAGTCTCAAAACCACAAGTACATTTTGTTGATGAGTTGGATGCCACAAGGGGATATGCTGAGGAAGACGCAAGAGAAGAGAATGAGTGCGAGCTCAACTTCGTTGGTTGCTATAGACAAAGTTGTGGTTTCAACTCTCATATCGGAGTAACAATGTGGATAACCTGCAAGATCTAACATACCCACCCATGAGAGCACCCTCCCAATCGTTCCAGCAAGGAGGTTTTAGGCAAACATCTCAGTTTCGATAAGGGAAAGAACCAAATCCCAGCTCAAAGACTAACTCAAGCAAGCGGACCCAAAACCGAGAAGATAGCAGAAATGATGATCGATGGTGAGGTGGGGGTGATGAACGGTGGGATGAAGGAGGATGAGAGGGACGTGATGAAGAGATGGTGAGGAGCTTTGAGTCACAACACACGAGCAAGGACAGCAGGAAACTAGTACAGTGAAGGCGGAGCTAATTCCGGGATAAGGTTCAACCGGATGAAACGACGGTGATGGGGGGGTTGAGTGAAGCAAACTGTGGAAGTGTTTGGTACCACAAGGAAGGTGAGAATCCCTTGATACAGCCATCTTCAAGCCGAGGACAAACCTTAAAGCTCTTAGGGTTTTCTAACCTAGATTTAGGTTAGAGAGAATAGTTGACAACTTTAAAATTTTGTAAATGATTGCTTAACATTAATGAAAGAGTAGCTTGCCTTATATAGGCTTACAATTAGGACAAAAAAGATAAATGGGACCTAAGCCAATTAGAACAAGGCTTGATACTTAGCCCCATTTACACATTAATTTATCCATCAAATAAACATAAAAAGGAAAATACATGTCTTAAGCAATAAGAAGAAGGAAAACATATGTAGAAATCTTCTTTAGAGATATGATCATATCTCTTATGTATTTAGACTTGTCATAGATGTATCCAAGTCAAACACACAAAGGAGAAGAGATATGATGCTTTAGACTTTTTGGACCTCGCTAAAACCCTTTCCTATAAAAACCCAAAAGCGGGAAAACTACGGGTAGGGAAAGAGTGTCTAACTTCACCTAAAGTCTTAGAGGATGTCCTCGCTAGTGATGAGTGAAAACACATGAAGCTTTGCTCCCAAAGCTAAGTGTCCGTGACCTCTCAGTCAAATTTTGGCCCGTTGGGTCCGGTCTAGTCTGTATGGTCCTGTCTCGACCTTGGGTCTCGTGAAATAGCTAGTTTTTCGGTTTTCGCTATCTGTCAAATGCCTTAATGCATTTTCATGTCATTGTAATACAGAAAGGTGTCAATCCAAATGGGTGCGATATTAACCAAGAAGGATGCAATCAAACAGTCTAAGTCAAGCCAAACAAGCAGTGAGAAGGTGAAACTAGAAACTATCAAAAGGAAATCAAAAGCGATAACAGAAACTAAAACAGAATGAAAACAGAACAGAAACAGAGTAAAGCTGAGACAATAAACAGAATAGAAACACCTTCTGGGCGGAAAAACACCTAAGTTCTAATCTCAATTGATCAGAGAGAAATTAGCATTAAGAACACTGATTTAGAAGGGAAATCAAACAATCTACTCTTAAACCACCTAGAAGACTAAGATTCCACACCTAATCTAACCCATCCTTAAGAACCCTAATGACTACTCAGAAACTATGAAGAACAGCATAATCATAAACCCAGAAATCAAAATAAATTGCATAAGTAGAAAGATAAGGAAGAGAAGAGATAGAATAGAAAGATTCAAACACAAATACTCAGTAGAATCAAAGATACAGGATCCAGAAAGCAAGAACAGATGAAGAACACTTAAGAAAACCTAATTTCTGCCCTAAAAAAAAACGAGTTTTTTTTCTCTTAAACATCTTAGAGAGTATTTATACTAAGTCTTAAAACCCTACAAAAGTCATGGGCAAAATAGTAAAAATGTGCGGCTAAGGTCCAGCTCGACCATGGGTGGTCGAGCTGGGTGGTCGAGCTGGGTTTAAATCAAGATTGCATTTTTATTCACCAGACTCGATCATGAGCTCGATCAGAGGAGGTCGAGCTGGGCTTTAGAAACTTCAAGATTGCATCTTTATGCCTAGCTCGATCATGGACTCGATCAGGCTTGCTAGAGTCAGTCTCAAAGTGCAGTTTTTGGTGCAGAATGCACTAGCTCGACCATGTTGCTCGAGCTGGGTGATAGAGTCAGTCTCCTTCGAGTTTCTGGTCGAGTTAAGCTCTCCATTTTCTTCATTTGACTTCAACATCTCTAATATCCCTTGAATGCACCTGAAACAAGTCCAAAATGCAAAATGCATGCAATCCTAATGCAAAACACTCTAAGTGTGCAAAACTAGAGATAAATGCTAAGAACAAGCTAATAAACAAGGCTAAATGAATGAATAATGCAAGCTAAAACCATATAAAATGCAGACATATCATCTCGGTGATGGGCATGAAACCATGGGATATCTCTCATGGATCATCCTCCATTCTCCTTAGCCTCCCTTGAGTAGGATTGATCGGTCGAATCTTCCTCGGCCCAGGACTTGGCTCATTTCGATCTGCGGGGCTAGTGGTGTTTGATGTGATGATCGCATCATGTTGTCTACATAGATCATTAGAGATTTAATGACTCTTTCCAGCTTAAGGAAGAGCACTAGATCAAAAGATGAGCCAACACTTTATCAGAGCAAATCGTCGTCTACCGTGGAGACAAACTCTACTAACCACCACGGAGAATAGAAGTTCTCCAAGCACTTCACAGCTGAAATAAGAACCTCCTGAGCTCTCCAAGCTCTTTCCACAAGCCAAAAGTCAAAGTAATCTTCTAAACTCTCATGTACTACAATGGACTAACTTGGCTAGTTTATATGTAGGAAAATATGTTTTGAGGACAAACCCTCATGAAGAAGGAGGGAATGATGCAATCCTAGGATCTGATGCATCACCAACTATCACCTGGAATTCACTCACAGCTCACCTAGGGAGCACCTCGAAGTGTAATCAGGCCCAAAAGAAGCTCCCAAGAAGAAGTTATGGCTGATACAAGACAGACGGATCAAAAGCTGCCGGATTTGGACCGACTTGCATTTAATGGAGGATTCTGGCCAGACTAGGAGGAACTGAGTGAACGAGGAGACCTTTTCTGGAAATCTAACTCAACCACAGATCTCTGAGAGTTAGAATCAAGCCAATATATGCTCTGGTTTGGAAGATATGCATGTGACAAGTCGACGGATCCTACACCAGCCTAATCTTGAAGTTCACGCATTCGGGGAGATTATCATTGAGCATTGAACAGCCATGGGAAGATGGCATATCTTCACCACCAAGCTCAGATGAGGATACAACCCCAAGACTCTAGGTGAGTAACATACTCTTTCCCTACTCATAGGTTTCCCACCGGGTTTTACTAGGAAAGGATTTTAACGAGGTCTGAAAGGCTTAGAGCATCACTTCTCAGCTTCCATTACTCATTCTACTTGGAAACGTCTAAGATAGGTGAGGATGAGCAAGAGAAGTGATCGTTATCCAAGTAAAGTCATTACAAAAGGTTCTCTTCCAATACTTAGTCTATTTTGCCTATTTTTAGACTTATGAGCTTTTTGTTGTTTTTAGAGCCTTTTTATTTGCGTTGTAATTAGGCCTTATTTGTTTTGGGTCCATTGATACAAGCCTCGGACAGGTGTTGACTCCGAGTGGACCGTGCGGCGCGACTCGATGGGCAACGATGGAAATGTGAAGTTTGGCGTGGGCCAATGGAGTGATAAGCGACCACGTGAGTTATGGGAGGGCTCATGATACAGCTTTGGGCATCCTACTTTTGCTGGGATTCACACAAACAAGAAGAAAGAATAAAAGAAGATAAGCGGCGATGGCTTAAGCAAAAATAGGGTTTTCGTTTATTCAAGTCTTCATCGTGTGAGTTCAAGCCTTTGTAGATTCAAAGACTCATCCTCAGCCTCCTTGAATCAAGCCTTGGTGAGACTCCAAGCCTTATGCGAAACCCTTGAAGAAGATTCGGTGGATTCCAAGCTTGTCTTCAAGCCATTAATCTTCAATCTTTGCTTCCGTGTGCTGTTGCTTTTAGGTGTGACTCCGAGGGCTTGTATCATCTGGTATCAGAGCTAAAAGCTCATATCCCCCCCCCCAGGTTGTATCCATCCAACCTTTATCCCTTTTTATTTTCTGTTTTTCTTATTTGAGTTTTTCGTTATTTTAGTTTTATTAAATCTAAAAATAAAAAAAACAAATAAAAATCTATTAGTTTTCTTTTGTTCGAGTTGTGTGTTTGCTTCTGTTCTTGAGCTTGTTATTGTTTATTTCAGTAAAAAAAAATCCAAAAAAAAAAAAGAGTTAAGGTCGTGAGTCTTAAGTGTAGAAATCGATTGCTAAATTGTTTGAATCTTGCTTAATCGATTGTTATTTGATTCAGTTTGTGAGAGTTGTTGTTACTATTTTGTTTGAGCGTTTGCTTGGGCTTTAAAGCTGCATCTCTAGGTTATTAGAAGAAGAGAAATTGATAGCTTGTTTCAGAATTGTTAGAATTACAATTTTTGTTTTCTATAAATCGATTGTGTGCTTAAGTTTGATTGAGTTGTTTGCTTCTGTTTTGCATCAGCGAATTGTTTGAGTTTAGAACTGAATCTTAGGGTGTTTAGAAACTTGAATTTTGTGGCTGCTAGGTTGGTAGAGAAGGAGACAAAAAAAAAATTGGGAAGTAGGGCTTTAGGAGAATTAAGTGAAGTTTCCTTTTTCTGTTTTTAGCTGAATTTCCATTTAGTGGCTGTTGAGTTGGTTCTATTTTTGTGAGGTACAACTTTGACCAGAACCTATAGATTATGAAAGAGATATGAGTGATTACAACACTTCAGAAGTTGATTGGGGAGAAGAAGAATTTGAACTTGAAAGTGATTTCCAAGAGGAGGAGTCATGGCGTGGAAGGGAAGCAAGCCATCACTCTTGGGAAAGAGGAGATAGTTGCGATGCTGAAACATGGAGTGACGAGACTGACTCTAACACCAGCTGTGAGGATGAACTAGGACATGAAGAAGAGCTTGAACATGAACCACCAGACCACACATGCAGCCTAGCTTATCAAACCCCACACACATCTGAAACTGTGTTGAATTATGAACTTGATAATGAATCGGATAATGAGTCTCAATTTTGTGAACTTGTAGGTAGTAGATGTGATTACCTATCACATGGAGAGATAAGGGCCACAACAGCAGGAAGAGGCAAGTTGTGTTACAGCCCTAGACCAGACCGTTACACCGCATTACAAAGCGACTCCAAGCAAACTGAAAGTTGGTGTGAAGAGGAGAATGAATATAGCGGAAAGTCTTTGCAAAGAATAGATTATTCTAATTCAGATTTAGATGAAGATTTAGATGATGAATCACCCCCACGAGTGGTGAAGACGCTGCCACCAATGATCACACCAAGAACCCTATGGAGTCGAATACCACGAGCCACATTCCGAGCTACCTATAAATCTTGAATTATGTTAATTTATGATGATGGTTATGAACGTTTTGGGCCTGAATTTTTCTTGTTTAATGGTATAGGGTATCTACAATGGGAAATTAACATGCATGAGTACTTTTGGTACTACAAAACGCACCATGAAGAAAAGCTTTCAATTACTCTTGGGCAATTCGAGGGAGAAGCCTTAAAGTGGTGGGATTGTGAGGAGTATAATCAATGGCATTACAATGACACAAAGATCAGAACATGGGAGGAACTAAAGTGGGTGATGTGTAAAAAATATTCACCACAGGAACTGCTGTAACCCCACAAAACAAGTAGCAACTACCCTACAACGTCCATAAACCAAACAACTCTGAGTAGTCAAATATCCATACCCGCTCTAGCACGTGATCATGTCCATCGTCCCAAACCAAAAAGAAAATCTTTCAAACACTACAAAGCAGCAAGGTAAGGTTTTAGTTTCTCATTGTTCATGTGCACTAACTTTTTATAAGTGTAGGAGCACAGGCCATATCGCAAAAGGCTGCCCAAAGAAGAAGGCAACAACACCAAACGATAATAGGAAAGGTCTAAAGCTTGAGACAGGTCTAGGTACGAAGGAGGAGTTTGACTCAACAAAGGATAAGCCTAAAAGTTAAGAAGAATTAAAACCTCTCCAAGATGTAGTCTCAAAACAAAAGAGTGATCATGAGGATAATGGTGGCACACCCGAAGGTACATGTTGTGTCTTAAAATCTTTAGAACTAACGTGTTACAGATGCAATCAACCAGGACACGTCGCCAAGTTATGCCCCACAAGAGAAACTTCATCAACACTAACACTAGTGCAACAAAATCTGAGCCGTGACCCGCAAGTCATTGCCAAAACATTGACGGAACATCTTCAGGTAAGTACAAAAGATACTCTTCTCAATTTGGACGAGAACTTTGAGCCGTTGTTGCAAATACACATGTCCAATAAGGAAAAAGAATCATTAGATACTAAACAGATACAAAAAATTGTTTTAAGCCCAAAAGAAGAAGTTATTTCACCTACTAATGATAAGAATCAAACTAAAATTTATCTACCTGATTTCAGTGCTTCAATGACTGTTTTAACAGACTTGTCTAGTGTCAAAGGCGTTGAGAAAATTTCAGGTGCTAAGGAGACCATCACAGATCAAGAAGAAGCTTTGATGAAAGAGGAGTTTCCGAACTAAAACAAAGACCATGGAGAAATGACACCAAGGCTGAACGGAATAGCTGTAAGAGATGATGAAAGTGATGATGACCATGTTCAGATCAAAGAAAAACCACCAGATGCACATCTTATGGCCATAACAAAACTAATGTTGAACGAGGCTACTGCCCAAGAGGATGATTATGTTGACGACATTAATCAGATTAAAGAGGAGACACCGGATAGACATGCCACAACAAAACTGAGAGCAAATCACCATGCTAATCCTAACCACATCTATATGCGAGTTAAGTACGTAAACTCATTTAACATATGTGGTTCTGACTTGTTGTATACCTATGCAGGTAACGATGAACCATTAATCACCACGACTCTAAAAATCAAAGAGGAACCTCCTGATCCACACCAACAATCCCAAATCCAAGGACAACATAAGGGAGAAATAAAAGGCAAAATAAGAGATATTGGTGGAGATCCACCTTGGAATCAAATACATGGTGTTCCCCACTCAATGCTGATGAAGGAGGAACCTCCAGACCTACTCAAACATTTCCACGGATCTAGCCTCGAGGAAAATCTGTTTGAGGATAAAACCTCTTGAAGAGGGAGGGAATGATGCAGCCCTAGCTTCTGAAGCATCACCAACAATTGCCTAGACTATGCTCTCAGCTCATCTAAGGAGCACCTCGAAGTGGAATCAACCCAAACTCAGCTTACACGAAGAAGTTATGGCTTATATAAGACAAACAGACCAGAATCTGCCGGATTTGGACCACCATGCACTCGTCAAAGGATTCCGGCTAGACCATGAAGAACCGAGTAACAAAGAGACCTATTCTGGAATCTTGACTTAATTACAAAGCCATGAGAGTTAGAATCAGGTCAATAGCTACTCTGGGTCAAAAGTTATGATTTTTCTAACACGACGAATTCTACACTTGCCTCATTTGGAAGGTGTCGGATTTGGAATGCTACAATCATATGTTTGAATGCCGGGAGAGCCTCAACAATACTAGAGCCTCTCCTCAACAGCAATACATGTGCATCTAGTGTCTTCACTGTCTTCATATAGTGAAGACACACAAAAACGTGCTAAGGAATTGTACTCTTTTTCCTTATCTTCAGTTTTCCCACTGGGTTTTTCTGAGAAAGGTTTTAACCAGGCAACACCCTTAGTGCGCATTCCTGGGCTTGTTCTCAGTCTATTACATCCTCCAAAAGCCCCTGAATACTTCAGTATCAAGAGACATGCACGAAAATAAAGCGGAGCCCATATTCCTCCAAACTTTCTATTTTTGAGTAATTTCTTTTTTCTTGCAAGTTTTGTTGTTTCTCCTAAAACTACTTGCTGTTCTGCTTTATTTGTGTTGTTTTTCACCTAGGGTTGTGTTATAAAACCCCCAGGTCGCACCTTGTATTATTAGACAAGTTATAATCTAATAAAAGAGACGTTTCTCTAGTTTTCTAAACTCTAGCCATTTAGAGTGTTTTTCGATTTAGACTTGTGAGATTCAAGCCTTCATCGTGTGAGTTCAAGCCTTTGTGGATTCAAAGACTCATCCTCAGCCTCCTTGCATTAAGCCTTGGTGAGACTCCAAGCCTTATGCGAAACCCTTGAAGAAGATTCGGTGGATTCCGAGCTCGTCTCAAGCCATTAAGCTTCAATCTTTGCTTCTGTGTGCTGCTACCTTAAGGTGTGACTCCGAGGCTTGTATCATCCATTTAGCACATGAGTGTCCTAATTTGTAGCATGTAAAGTGATATATCATGGATTTTACCCGCTTTTAGCCATGATATAAGTCGTTTTATCGAGTCTTTCTAGTGCTTTTTCTATCATTTTAGAGTCTTTTCAGGTTTTAGCACGTTTGGGACGAAATTGGAAATTTTGGAGACATTTGGAGCCTTTTTGGAGCAAACCGAAGAAAGTACCCGTTTTGAAGCTTTAGCATCGATCGACACCATCATGGTATCGATCGATACCGACGTAATCAACCCGCAGAAGAGATTTTCAAGGAAGCCCATAAGAAGCCCAATCATCCCCTTTATTTACATAAGAAGCCGAGCTCGTGATTTTAGGTTTATTTAAGCAAACTTTTAGTCATTAGGGGGACGGCAGACTTTACTTTTGACTATTATTCTTGAGCCACCATTGAGAATTGAGAGCTTTTGTGAGGGAGACGGATCCAAGACTTTGTTCATCATAGAGAAGATCCCGAACCCTTGTTTTTATTCTTTTGTTATATTTAATTTCATGATCTATTCAGTTATGTCTTGTTTTTCATCAATCATGTCTGAGTAGTCTCATTTTAGGTTCAGGGTTTTCTCATATGGATTTCTCTGATTTATGATGATTGATTTGTTAGGGTTCATAACCTGAATAGTTCTTCACCATAGGTTGTTCTCAAAGCTATTTCTAGTCTGATCACCTAGAACATAGAACTTAGATTAATCGATTAGGCACGACAGTGCAATTGAGTAATCTGATAAAACCTAGGGTGAGCAATTCGGTTATCTGCAAAGAGATTTGGTTTAATCGAATTGTGAACATATCAAACTTGAATTAATTGTTGGTTTAATTTGTAGGATTTGCAAAGAGATTTGGAATTCTAGATTTTAGACTTAGTTAGTTTTCGCAACGACAGTTGGTTGACTATATTATCGTGTTTGAGTTTAAGAACGGTGCTTAATTGAATTGAACCTTAATTGATTAATTATTATCTATCATTGATTTCCTGAGAATTTCCCTGAGCCTAGCTCCCATCCATATTAATTCAACCTAAGTTTAATTTGATCATTTGTTTTCTCGTCATTCACTGTTTGCTTAGCACAATCTGCATCTTTCATCTATTGTGTGAGTTTTCTTGAGTTCTTGTGTTCGACCCCTAACTTTACTGCAGCAACTGCTTTAGTATCATTATAGGGTATTAATTTGAGCATATCAAATTTGGCGCCGTTGCCGGGGACTCTAAAAATTCACCATTAGAATTTTAGTTGTCGATTTTGTCTAAGTTCGTCGTTAGTATCAATCGATACTACATTGGTATCGATCGACACTGAACGTCTGTTTTTGAATTTTGGTTACTTATTTTCTCGTCTTTTGATTTTCAGGTGTATGCATCAGCGTGCTACCAGGAGAAAGAAGGACACACCACTGATCAATCTCTCCCTCATAGAGCTAGCAGAGCTTGAACGCACGAATCGAACAAGGAAAAGAACTACAGTTGAGATGGATCTTCCACAAGGTTTGGTGCATGATGAGGAAGGTGAACAAATACCTCCTCCACAACAACCCCAAGCTGTTGCTGAACGGACACTTGGCAATTACAACCGACCGGATCAATTCTATGCAAATCGTGCAGCGATCCGTATTCCGACTTTCCAGAGGAATGACTTTGAGCTGAAACCTGCTTACTTCGCTCTTGTTGGACAGCACCCCTTCACCGGTCTCTCTCATGAGCACCCTATGGATCACATCGAGAAATTCGAGGACTTGGTCACCAGTATGAAGTACAATGGAGTGCCACATGAATACCTCTTTTGTAAGCTCTTTCCATACTCTCTTGGTGGAGAGGCAGCTTACTGGCTGAAGCAGTTACCTCCCGGATCTCTCGCTACTTGGAACGAGACCAAGAACGCATTCCTGAACAATTTCTATGACGATGCGAGATCGGAGGAGCTCAGGAACAAGCTCTCTCAATTTTCTCAAGGTCCAACAGAAGCACTCAAGGCTGCTTGGGTGCGATTCAGATCCTACCAGAGAGACTGTCCGCATCACGGTTTTAGTCAAGTTCAGCTGCTCGGGATCTTTTACAGAGGGATTGATTGGCGGTATCAGATGGCACTGGATTCTGCAAGCAACAGGAACTTCAACACTAGGATTCCAACCGATGCTGTGAAGCTGATTGAGAACTTGGCGTCTAGCAATAGCACCAAGAATGCAGATTTTGCGCGGAAAAGGCTCGCTAGTGTTGCTGACGGTTCGCAGATTGCTGAGGTTCAGGCGAAGCTGGACACGATGCACAACCTCTTAGTGGGAAAGAGGAAGAAGGCTGTACATTTTGCTGAGGAAGTAGAGAACATTGAAGATGAGGCAGAGGATGTTAACTACATTGGTGGTTCTGGTTTTCAGGGTCAGCGATATGGTTACAACAACAACCGAAGCTTCAACAACAATCAGCAAGGTGGTTACAAGTCTGGAGATAACCAATCTGGTTTTGGTGCCACTCAATTCGCCCAAAAACCACTTCAAGGCGGTGATTTTACTCGCCAATACGGTAATTCAGCTTACCAACCGCATTCTCTGAGGTCTACAGAGATTAAGACGGAGATCCTCTTGAAACAAATTCTGCAGGGACAAGAAAAGATGACTGGAGATTTTAATAGAAAGTTGGATAATTTATACACTGATCTGAATGGGAGAATCGACGCTCTCGAAATCCATCAGAAGATGCTGGAAAATCAAATAGCTCAGACATCAGCAGCTGTCAAGGGAAAGATAGTTCAACCACAGCATGGACATGTCAATGCAATCACCTCGAGCGCTAGAGAAGAGGATTTTGAGCCTGCGATGACTGTGTTCGTATCCAGTGATACTAGTATCGACCGATACCTGCCTGGTATCGATCGATACTTCCCGAGACCTGCTGTAGATTCGAAGGTTGCTGAAGATGAAGATAAGGATTCTGACATTCCACGCGTATCGATCGACACCCCTACCTGTGTCGATCGACACCAACCTGCAGAGACGATACAAAACTCCAGTATCGATCGACACTCATCTGGTATCAGTCGATACCCTTCGCAGGCTGAATCAATAACTGAGAAAAGGACAAAGATGGTTGAGGAACGAGTATACAAACCAAAGCTACCTTACCCTGTTCTTCCCAAGCTGACAAGAGAGGAGTGGGCGGCTGCTAGAAGCAAGTTTTTGTCAAAAATGGTCGCAGGACCTCCCATTGCTGATACACCACCACCACTGAGACAGTTGACAAAGAGGGAAGACCCAGGGAAATTCTCAGTTCCATGCTCCATCTCTAGAGTAAACTTCAAGGAGTCTCTCGTTGACTCAGGGTCTAGTGTCAACGTCATGTCGAGGGCGATTGCAGAGAGATTGAAAGCTGATATGAGATCTCCTAACACGCTTCTCACATACGCGGATTCTTCTAGCTCACTCCCTTACGCTACAATTCTTGATTTACTTGTTAAAATAGGAGATTGTGTGATTCCTACTTATTTTCAGGTTGTGGAGATGAGCCAAGGATCCAAGGTGCCCTTGATTTTGGGAAGACCATTTATGGCTACTGTTGGCGCGATCATGGACACGCCTAATAAGAGAATCTCTTTCTCTTGCATTGACGGAGACGTCTTCTACGATGCCATTCCTTCTGGAGGAGCACCCAGACATGTCTCGTGCATCACCATTGCCTCGGGCGAGACTCTGATGATCGATCTGCTCGATGAGTCTTATGATGAACCAAAAGTCGCAGTTGTTTCAAATGAACCCCCCAACACCCCAAGAAAGTTGTGGAGAAGACCAAGGCAACAAAGAGGAAGGCGACGAGCAAGAAGATCAACGGTGCTGCTAATTTCACTTTGATTCCTCAGAAGTGTGATGGAGATTCGATCGAATATAAGGTGAAGTGCAATGGAACCTCGAAACCTTTTTCTAAGGCTAGAATTCGCATTCCTACGTAGATGAAAGAGAAAGAAGAGGATATGATGAGCACAACTTTGAAGCTGGAGATGTCTGGTTGTGGAGCTTATTTCGGAGTGAGTTCTCCACCTTGTCCTGACTGATATCTCAGCCAAAGTCAAGCTCGTGACATTAAATAAGCGCTTAGTGGGAGGCAACCCACTGGTAAGTCTATAAATATGAGTTTTTGTTTTTGTGTTTTGTTGTGTCTTGCGAATCAGGTCGGAAGAAGGATGGTCGTTTTTGTTCCGTATCGATCGACACCATCTTGGTATCGATCGACACCACCGCTCTATGGTAACACCTCTTGTTCTTGACCTATTTCGTTTTGTTCTTTTGATTTCTTTCACCTTCTCTGGGCTTGATAAACACTGGGGACAGTGTTGTTTAAGTCTGGGGGAGGTAGTTACTGACATTGTGTTTTGTTTTTATTCAAAAACAAAAAAAAAAACAAAAAAAAAAAAAAAAAGATGTTTTTCGTGTCAAAACAGCTTAGAGATTCCTGACTGTGCTTGGTTTTGATGTGCTGGTTTTGCTTTTGAGTGTCTATTGTTACAGGGTCAATATCCAGTTCGACTAATGAAAAATCCAGAGGTAAACCTGCCAGCCATAATTCATGGATTGTCTCCAACAAGTTTTCATCACAAGTTTTAGCCAAATTCTGCACTTCATCAATAAGGTAAATGTCCAAAGAGCTTGATTCATCATTCATTACCTAGCTAAGGAACTATTGCGTATGAAAGAAATGGTAGATCTCCCCCGTGACAAGTACTAGACATGAATTTGGTGATAATCAGGATCAAAAATGCATGAAAGATGAGATGATTTCCGCCAAGTGGAGGGGTAGGAAAATTTTCTATGACCCCATTATTCACCTAAGATACTTGATACATTGAGAGGGTAAGAACCGGGGATTCGGTAGCTAACACTATCAATACTCGCGTCTCGAACCTTGATTTGTATATGCAGCTAAATAAAAATAAAAAATAAAAAAAAAATCAATAAGAACTGGTTGTGAAATAAGTCTGGGGGAGTTAAATACCAAGAAAAAGTTGAATGAATTGTTCCTTGGCTATGGTATTGTATGACCAAAGAATCTAGAAAGTTCGTGGACATTGATTTTAGCGATGAAACTGGCGATGATAAGCTTGGATGAACACTTAGCGGGGTCATGAGTGAAGTCTGTGGAAGCTGGGAATTCAGATGGAGAAGTACGTGGAGGTTAGATCTGAAGCTGATCAGGCAACAGTGGGCGCTTGGGAAGAGGGATCATTACAGAGATTTCGGTACCAGATCAGGATCTCTAAGGTTTTTCAAACCTCTTTCTCTCACTTAGTTTTCTTTTTTGCTTGAGGGCAAGCAAAAGGCTAAGTCTGGGGGAGTTGATATATCATGGATTTTACCCGCTTTTAGCCATGATATAAGTCGTTTTATCGAGTCATTCTAGTGTTTTTTCTATCATTTTAGAGTCTTTTCAGGTTTTAGCACGTTTGGGACGAAATTGGAGATTTTGGAGACATTTGGAGCCTTTTTGGAGCAAACCGAAGAAAGTACCCGTTTTGAAGCTTTAGCATCGATCGACACCATCATGGTATCGATCGATACCGACGTAATCAACCCGCAGAAGAGATTTTCAAGGAAGCCCATAAGAAGCCCAATCATCCCCTTTATTTACATAAGAAGCCGAGCTCGTGATTTTAGGTTTATTTAAGCAAACTTTTAGTCATTAGGGGGATGGCAGACTTTACTTTTGACTATTATTCTTGAGCCACCATTGAGAATTGAGAGCTTTTGTGAGGGAGACGGATCCAAGACTTTGTTCATCATAGAGAAGATCCCGAACCTTTGTTTTTATTCTTTTGTTATATTTAATTTCATGATCTATTCAGTTATGTCTTGTTTTTCATCAATCATGTCTGAGTAGTCTCATTTTAGGTTCAGGGTTTTCTCATATGGATTTCTCTGATTTATGATGATTGATTTGTTAGGGTTCATAACCTGAATAGTTCTTCACCATAGGTTGTTCTCAAAGCTATTTCTAGTCTGATCACCTAGAACATAGAACTTAGATAAATCGATTAGGCACGACAGTGCAATTGCGTAATCTGATAAAACCTAGGGTGAGCAATTCGGTTATCTGCAAAGAGATTTGGTTTAATCGAATTGTGAACATATCAAACTTGAATTAATTGCTGGTTTAATTTGTAGGATTTGCAAAGAGATTTGGAATTCTAGATTTTAGACTTAGTTAGTTTTCGCAACGACAGTTGGTTGACTATATTATCGTGTTTGAGTTTAAGAACGGCGCTTAATTGAATTGAACCTTAATTGATTAATTATTATCTATCATTGATTTCCTGAGAATTTCCCTGAGCCTAGCTTCCATCCATATTAATTCAACCTAAGTTTAATTTGATCATTTGTTTTCTCGTCATTCACTGTTTGCTTAGCACAATCTGCATCTTTCATCTACTGTGTGAGTTTTCTTGAGTTCTTGTGTTCGACCCCTAACTTTACTGCAGCAACTGCTTTAGTATCATTATAGGGTATTAATTTGAGCATATCATAAAGACAAGACCTTCCTCATTTGACAAAGCAAGCAATCTTTGAATCAAAACTAAAAAGGTTTCTCCTTTTGTATCTCTTCTCCTATTGTAGCTTGGAGCTCTAGGATTTAGAAAACCCTAAAGGTATTGAGACTAGGTCTCTATCTCTAGGTCTTAGCGATATCAAAACTCCTCTCTTGTGGTGCCACCTATTTTCCACCATCAACTCCATCTTTTAGCTTCACCTTAGATCGATGTTCTTCTCCAAGGTCTAGCTCCATTGTTTGTTGGTTCCTTCAAGTTCGGTTGCTTCCTTGAAGATTCTAGCTTCTATCCACGTCCATCACCATCCATTGAAGGTCTTGAGCTCGAGTTCTCACCTATTTCCTTCCCAGCTTCAACACTATTCTATTGCTTCACATCAGATCGAAGTTCTTCTCCCCTGACTAGCTCCATCTTTATCCATGCTTCTTGATAATCAGATACATGCTCATACCATTTTCTCATCTTCAAAAAACTGCCGAGCCCCATATTCTGGAAGATTAACTCCACATCTTCATAAATACCCAAGTTCTTGAGTAAATCGAAATCTGGAAACTGTGTCTGGGCGAATCTCAGGGATCACAGCTTCTTTCTTGGCTCTTTGTATCGACCTCAGATTGGTGAGTCTTGGTTGTCTATCGGTTCATTACGAGCTTGTGAGCTGCTAGCTATCTGTTTACCCCTAGCTTTCTTTGTAGTTTCTCGTATAGACTGTGATCGTGTTGCTCGTGGTTGCGGTGGTGGTGAGTTAGGCCGTGAAGCTTTCGATTTTCTCATTTAATTTCTACAAAATTAACAAACTCAATCCTCAAATCACCTTTATGTGGCCCATGGTTTTAAGCAAAACTAAACATATAAAAGCCCCCTAATAAAAATTTTAATTCTTATTTGCTTAATACCATGATACCACATCCAATAAATCAATTAAATTCACATTAATATTTTATAAAATTTAATCTTAACCATGTGTGGCCCATGTTATTGAGCAAAATTATAACTAATTCATTTTACTAATGACATGCTAATTTAATTTGCTCAACAACACAATACGACACCCAATTTAATAATTAAATCAAAAATTATTAATTTCCCTAAATTATTTTCTTAATCCTAATTAAGAACCCTAAACTCTAATCCACCTAAATTCCTCAAAATAGCTAATTCCATGATTCTCTAGCTAATTCACCATTAATTCCATCTAAAATCAAGCTTTTATAACAATAGAGGAATTGATTGATTTGAGAACATACCTTGGTTGAGATGAGAAAGAATGGAGTTTAGAGAAGTAATCTAGAGTAGGAATCAACTAGTCTCCACAAATTATTCAGATTGGGTGAGGAGAGCAAGTGAGCATGAAGGAGCTTGAAGAGAGTGTCTATGGAAGCTTGGAAATCGATTTTTGTGGAGAAAGAAGAAGGGTTTGGCCGACTTTTTGGGTTTATAAAACACTAAACTGGACCAAAATCACTTACCTCGAACCGGACTAAACTGAGAAGAATCGATTTTTGCCCTAAACTGACCAGCATCGACGCCTAGGAATGACATCGACTGGCTACGGTCGATGGTTGCGTCGATGCCCTCTGTTTTTCCACCAAATTCTTCGATTCAACCTTGTACGACCTGTTAGATGATTTATGACTGAACACATGCATTAAAGGAAATGTGTTAGTGTTATTTACATTAAGATAACATGAGAATGCCTCTCAAGTGCGCTCGTTTAATGTCATGGAGCTTGACAGTGTTACCGTCCTGTTATCATTCAGACTCTTTTGGAGGCTCATGAGGATCTTCCAGATCTATGGTTTCGCGTTCAAGAATGACTTCACAACTGATATACGATTTCAATCGCTGCCCGTTCACCTTGAAGCTTTCTCTATTATTATCCCATAGTTCTATAGCTCCGTAAGGTGTTACCGACTTTATCTTGAAAGGCCCGGACCAACGAGATCGAAGTTTACCCAGGAAAAACTTCAAGCAGGAGTTAAATAGCAGAACTTGGTCGTTTTCCTTAAACTCTCGTCGAAGTATTCTCTTGTCATGGAATGCTTTAATCTTCTCCTTGTATATCCGGGCATTCTCTTAAGCGTCTAGGCGGATCTCGTCAATCTTGTTTAGTTGCATTAGTCGCTTCTCCGTAGCGGTTTTTATGTCGTAGTTCAGCATCTTGACAGCCCACATAGCATTGTACTCAAGCTCAACAGGCAAATGACTTGACTTCCCATAAAGAAGGTTGAAACATCGTCTAGCTTAAGCCCTCAAAGGGGGGGTCTTCGATAAGCTCTCAAAGCATCGTCTAGCTTAAGCGACCAACCATCCCAATAATATCGATTTATCTCCTTGAAAAACCTTTTCTTGTGATATCCGACGAGATCAGACGGTTTTTCTCCACAGGCAAGATAGTTGTCGATGTTGACATACCATGGTGACTTGTCTTTGATGGTGTTGATGCTTCTCAGCTTCTTGTTGAGGTTGTGTTCGCCAACAAATACTCTGATAGAACAGACGTGTTCCTCTGGTAGTGAATCATCAATAGGGATCTCGTCAGTGATTCTCATCCGAGAAAGGAGATCCGCTACTCCATTTTCTATTCCTTTTTTGTCTTGTAATTCCAAATCGAACTCTTGAAGGAGTAGTATCCAGCGGAGTAGCCGTGGTTTTGCATTCTTCTAAGTGAGTGATGCCATAGTCCCGCATGATCCGTGTGTACAACGACTTTAGAACCGACGAAGTATTGGCGGAACTTCTCAGAAGCGTAGACGATTGCTAGAAGCTCTTTTTCCATAGTGGCGTAATTCTTTATGCTTCGTCTAGTGTCCTACTTGAATAATAGATGACATTCAGCTTCTTGTCTTTACGTTGTCCAAGCACACCTCCAACGGCATAGTCACTAGCGTCGCACATAATCTCGAACGGTAACTCCCAATCCGGCGGTTGTACTATCGTTGCACTCACCAGCTCCTTCTTGATCGATCATAATACTTCAAAAAAAGCGTCATCGAAGTTGAACTAGACATCTTTGCGTAGTAGGCTGGTGAGTGGTCTCGCTATTTTAGAGAAATTTTTGATGAATCTTCGATAAAACCTAGCATGACCAAGGAAACTTCGTATATCTTTCACAATTTTTGGAGGTTCTAAACTTGTCATCACATCGATCTTGGTCTTGTCGACTTTAATCCCTCTTTCCGATATCTTATGCCCAAGAACGATTCATTCTCTTACCATGAAATGACACTTCTATGAGGTTTGTCTCTTTGCATCGTTCACGTACCTTGCATAAATTAGACAAACAACCACCAAACAAAGAACCATACACGGAGAAATTATCCATAAACACTTCAACTACTGATTCAATTAAGTCTAAAAATACCGACATCATACATCGTTGAAAATTTGCAGGTGCATTACATAATCCAAATGGCATTCATTGATAAGCAAAGGCACCGTAAAGGCATGTAAATATCGTTTTTTCTTGATCTTAAGTATGTATCGGGATTTGAAAGAATTCTGATACCCATCTAAAAAGCAATATTGAGAATGATTTGCTAATCGGTCAAACATTTGATCAATAAACAGAAGAGGAAAATGATATTTTCTAGTGGCAACATTTAATTTTCTAAAATCAATAAACATTCTATGTCATGTAATAATCCTAGTATGAATTAATTCATCGTTTCATTTTTTATCACAGTGATACCACCTTTTTAATGTACTACATGAACAGGCGAAACCCAGGTACTATCTGAAATAGGATAAATAACACCTGCATCTAGAAGTTTAAGAATCTATTTTCGTACTACATCTTGCAAATTTGGATTCAAACATCTTTGAGGTTCAATGAAATTTTTAGATTTTTCTTTTAGATGTATTCTATGCATACATAAGGATGGGGATATTCCCTTGATATCATCTTAAGAATATCATATGGCCTTCCTATAATTTTTTTAATTCATTAAGCAGTATTGAAGTTTCATCGTCATTTAGTTCATTACTTATTATGACCGGATATGTTGAAGTTGGCCCTAGAAAGGCATACCTTAGCCCTTTCGGTAGTGGTTTCAGCTCCACCTTTGGTGCTTAGAGTTTGCTCCAATCATCTTCGTCGCAAGTCTCGCCATTGCTTGCTTTCACCGTGGCTTCTTCTTCTTTTTCACCTTCGGTTAGACTTGCATAAGCCATCTCACGAGGTATCATGTCCGCCATGTCTCCATTCTGTAGCGTGTAGAATTCTTCACTTAACTCTTTGTGTTTGAGCTTAGCCTCGTCTAATACTCCATCATCTAGTATGTCGAGATCGTCTATGTAGAAGACACAATCTCGATCTTCAGGATTTTTCATCACCTTATCGATACTAAACTACATAACTTCATCATTTAGGTGAAGGTTGATCTTTCCATTTTTAACTTTGATGATGGCGCCCGCGATTGCTAGGAATTGTCTTGCTAGGATGAGTGGGTCTTTGGGCTCGTGATCCATCTTGAGTACCACAAAGTCAGTGGGTATTTGGTACTCACCAATCATCACCGGAATGTCTTCAACACTGGTGTTTTTATCAAGCGGTCAGCGAGAACTAGCGACATCTTACACTCCTTGAATCGAGTAAGTCCCAACTTTTGTGAAATGGATAGAGGCATGAAATTCACACTAGCTCCGAGATCGCACAGAGATCTCCCGAATGTTATTTGACCGATATTGCAAGAGAGAGTGAAACTATCCAGATCATCTAATTTCCTTGGAATCTTTTTGTCTAGGATGACGGCGCTGCACTCGTGTGGTAGGAATGCCACCTCAGTTAATACTTAGGTAGATCATGTATCACTTGTCTCCTTATTCGAGTCTCGGGTCTCTTTTGCAAGTGTCGATTGTATGAATGTTGGGCTTTTTATCCTCATTCGGCTTCTCCGTAAAGATTTCTCTGATTTCTGGTTCTTTCTCGAATTTTATGGGGTTTTCCTTTTCGATTATGGTAGGATCATCTTTTTTCTCGATGTTAGCCTCTTCACTCTTCTTGTTTGTTGGTTTCTTAGGTGGACTCAGTATGAGCTCCTTTCCACTCTTCAAGGTTATTGCTTTAATTATTGGTGTCTCTTCCTTCGATCGAATCTCTATGTTTTGGACCTTAGAAACCAAGTCTTCTAATTTCTCATGTAGTTTATGATAGTGTTGATTAAACTCCTTGGATTCTTCCATACTCTTTGTGACCATGCATGTTTGTGTTTCCAAGACATTTTGAACTATTCCCTTGAGCTCGTTTGCCTCTGCCCCTAAGTAGCTCGCTCCTTCTTCGTGCCCAGATATGGCATCGACCATGTACGATCGATTTGCTCGTCCGATGTGTGTCACATCGACACGTTGTGGTCGATGTGGATGATTGATGTTCGCCTTTAGGATTTCATGGACTGCGTACAGTTGATGCTCCTGCCCGATGATGCTCCTTGAAATACCATCGACCCCTCTTGGTCGATGGTGATGTTTTGAAGAAGCGAAAGGTTGTGTCGAATTAAAGCCTATACTGTTGCCGTGGCTTTTTGGCTCGTCGGCCATGCCTATTGTTCGTGTAGCTTTTTGCTTATGCATCCATCTCTCGTCCATCCAGTCCTGCAATTGGTTCACTATTATTATTATTATTATTATTATTATTATTATTATTATTATTATTATTATTATTATTATTATTATTATTATTATTATTATTATTATATACATTTTTTGTTTTACCTGAAAAACCAAACACAAAAATTAAAATAAAAAGTAACCTAGTCTCAGATTCAAACCAAATCTTTATGGCTATTGCTACAGTCCTCGACAACGGCGCCAAAAACCTGGTATGAAAGGTTTGTTATACATTTTTTCACAGGTTTCACCCGAGCGCTACCTATAGCATAGCCTCGAGAGTTTAACCCGATGTCACCGCAAGTGCACGGTTAATACAATTGTAGTACATACGTGATCGATCCACAGAGATTGAAAATAACGACATAGAGATTGCAAGAATAAATCTAATCTACGCAAGGGGGGTTTGTTTCAAAGTCTTAAGATGCTAAAATAAATGATAATAATTAAATAAATATAAACTATTTAAATAAAATAAAATAAACAAAAGTATAACTTAAATAATAGAAATTAAATTACATAAAATAAATTGCATAAATTAAATTGCTTAATTTAAATAACATAAATTAATGGCGTAAATTAAAGTGCATGAATTAAATAACATAAATATAAAATACCATAAATAAATAACGGTTAAACAATAATAAAGAAAACAATCCCAAGGATGAATGGGAACGAATCCAAAAATCTTCTAATATGGGAATTGATATTCTTTAACCTTTTATTGATATTTATCGGTCTAGTGATTTCGTATATAGATTAGTCCACTCTCGTGGTATGCTAATCTCTCAATAAAAACTCACTCTCGTGGCGCTCTTACAAGCATTGACAACGATCTCGTTATCGACCGGCCTAACCGTCCACTGCATTTCGACAGCGTAGTCAAGTTTCCAACGTGTTTAGTTCCGAGATCTTAATCCACTCTCATGGCATCAAGAGTCTAAGATACTAAACTAACTTGATCAAAGCTAATTTAGATAAGCTCAACAGTCAAAAATAGATTTATCGATGAACTAGGATTCCAAGTATATAGATAAGAAACCCCTACCCACTCTCGCGGTGTAGAGAATTTCTGGAAGACTCAACCACACATGTTATTTTCAGCCGAGCTCTTAGATCACTCCTATGGGAGTGGATCTAGCTTTAGGAACACATACAAGATAGCTAATCTGTTAAGAACACAATTAAAACTTCAATATCTAATTAGTAGATCCCATCATCGATCTCCACCATAGAGATATAAAGGATCTACTCGCTCATAACTCTGAGGGTGACGGCAATATATGAGATAGAAGACATGATAAAACAATAAATAAAAGCAGTAAAGTAAAGCAAAGAAATAGAAGAAGAAGAACTAAAGAACTTTCATAATAAAACTTAAGAATAAAGAGTATTTGATATTTCTCTCTAAGTGGTGGTACAAAAGTTGTGTGAAAAGTGGGAACCTTTCTAATGAGCATTACATGTGTGTATCTAGAGTTAAGGAGGCTTGGAGGGGTCTTGAGCGTCCTTAGAAGCTTTTGGAAGGTACTAACTCGCAATCCAAAGCTTCCATATCTTGCATTTCGCATTAACCAACTTTTTTTCCTATCCAGTGAGTCAGCATAAACCAGCTTGGGTCGATAGGCTAGATCGATGCACAACAACCTAAGGAAGAGAAGTACGGCGATATTTTTCAGTTAATCTTGTAAGGTCAAGAAAGAGCTTCAGTTAAGATTAAAGAAAGGGTTTAAGAACATTCATCGGAGGTGCAATGAGCTGAACATCAAGTTCGACGGGTTAGCATTCCGAATCAACGTTATAGAAACTCAAACGGCTCAAGTTGTCACCTCATCTCAAAAACTTCAAGGTATGCTTCCTGGTAAACTCGAGATGAACCTTGCCACCTCATCTCAAAAACTTCAAGGTATGCTTCCTGGTAAACTCGAGATGAACCTTAGGGAGTATGTGAACGTCATTATATTGAGGTGTGGCAAAACATTGGATACAAACGGTCTAGGATACAAAGAGATTTTCTCCACAAAAACCCATCGGACAAGTCCATCGACTAGCGCAGGTCGATGTTATTCCCACCAAGCCAACTCAACAATTAGACACGGTCGATGGATTCCAAGGAGAACCCATCAGTCATCACCATTGACCATATGTGCTTGATGTGTTCCCAGGAAAACCCATCGGATAATTACATCGACCTAACACCGTCGATGGCTTTCCATAAGAACCCACTGGTCCTATACATCAACCAAATGAAGTTGATGCCCTTTTGAGACTTACCGAGAAAACTCACCTGTGTTTGAAACGTCCACATGAAAACATCCTTGGAGGCATAGGAAATGACTATGAGAAAAAAAAACCTGCAACATCATCACCAACCATCTTTACACGGACAATCACGTGGTAACCCCTCTCTCGTTCTTTAAAGAAAAAGGAAATCCCTCGAGACCTACGTTTTCTCGTGGGAATGCTCACCAAAATCAGAGGAGGACAACAATATCGTCGACCTAATCAACAAGGAAAGGTTTCATATGTTAGTTAGATGGATCCCAGAAACAACAACATTCAAGGATGCATGGAAGAGGTATCCCCTACGGGATTATATTGCAACGACAGATGAGACGATCGATGAAGTAAAAAATCTTCTCAGAGGTGTTCACCTCTTAAGAAACCTCATCCGGTCCGTCCACTTCCACCAACACGATACAACGACAAGGCTTAGTACTACAAGCACATGAGCACAGAGAAACTCCGTAAATTCACCAACCTTGTTCTATCGCTTCTCGAAGGTACTACTTTTCAATGAGCCCTTGTGAATTACAACATTGATATATACTTTAGCAAAAGTAGAGATTTTGATGAGATCAAGGACATCTACATGGAAGCTAGACTCAAGGAGCCGGTTAAAGCACTCTTCAAAAGAAAAGATCCCGGACAATACAAGGGCCCATGTTCTATCCAAGGTTTCGAGTTCAATGACGCTTTTTGTGACTCCGGAGCAAACATCAATGTCATGTCAGTTGAGAGAGTTAAGCTGATATGCATCACGAACCTTCAACCATCAAAGATTCAAATTGGATTCGCCAACGCCGACGTAATGAGGTCAAATGGACTAGCTGAGGATGTCTTGGTCTGGATCAAAAATAATAGAGTCCCTATGAACTTTCACATCATCGATATAATGAAGGATGATAGTACTTAAAACATCCTTAAAAGACATTCCTTACAATGGTAGGAGATGTGATCATCACCCCAATGAACAAAGATGTGTTCTGCAATGCGTTCCCGGTCGATAAACCTCCACCACATCATTTAAGAATGATTTTTGGAGATAACACTCCTGCTAGGGAGCGTCTGGGCCATCAGCCCACACCAGATCTAGTCGATCCAAACTTCTTTTGACAAACAGCTAGAATGAATACAAATCCCGAGCTCCACACCGGGAAAGTCTTTGCACAAAGGTTTGTCCCATGCCCTAACTCTCTACTTGATGCATGTCGCATGAATAGGTCGTCGAGCCAACGATGTTAAACAAACACTCTTTTCCTTGTATATAAGTAGTTAGTTTTTTGTTTTTCATCTTTTGTGTTTCTCATTTTTGTTTCTTATTTTTAGGTGATCACCATAAAATAAAAACTAAAAACAGGATTCAGGTATACCACGCCTAAGAGGATTCAGGTAGAAATTCTCTTGCTACTCTCCCTCATCGGTCTTGTATCAGAACGAGGACGTAGTGAAAAAAGTTTGGGGGAGGTATTTCTTTTTTCTTGACATCTTTAGATGGAAGATTTACCGTAGGGAGAAATCGATCGACCTTGAAGTGAGGAAAGGAATCGTACCAAGACCGTCTTGAGCTTACAGAAATCCGAAAAAGTAAGTGCTTACATCCTTTGATTGATAATCCCAATTTGAGATCTCACGCTTAAACCGAATAAGTGGAATCAACGATGAGGAGTCTGAGTTCGACCAAGGGACGATCTTGAATTAAGGTGTGTTGATATGCTTATGGTGAAGTACATGTAGTACGTTAGAGATCATTCTGTTCCCATTTAGACGAAGAGGATTAACACAACAATGGCACGAGGTACATGTTCACTCTCTTTTTCTTAAGATTACTTCACTAGCTTATCTTTTGTTTGTTTGAGGACAAACAAAATATAAGTTTGGGGGAGTTGATAGCACTCATATTTACATATTTTTATGCATTCATATAAATTAGTATTATGCATTCAAACTATCATGTAAGACTACTTTAAGTGCATTTGCATATACTTATGTAATTCTAGGTACTTAGTGTAAAACACGAGTGTTTAGAGTGTTTAAGAGTACTAAATGCTTTTAGAAATGTTAGAGTTACATGCTACAGATCGCGGACTCACATAATGTTTCTTTAGAGCTGTATAGCCGAGCATCGACCAAACAAGGTCGATGCATTCTCAGAAAAGCACATCGACCTTGACCAGGTCGATACACTCAACCACACCTACTGGATTAGGTTGGGCTCTTAAAATACTCCTGTGACAGATAACTTAGCATTAAGTATGCTGATATGTCTGTATTTTATATGGTTTTAGTTTGCATTATTCATTCATTTAGTCTTCTTTAATAGCTTGTTCTTAGTATTTATCTCTAGTTTTGCATACTTAGAGTGTTTTGCATTAGGATTGCATGCATTTTGCATTTTGGACTTGTTTTAGGTGCATTCAAGGGATATTGGAGATGTTGAAGTCAAATGGAGAAAAAGGAGAGCTGACTCGACCAAGGGGCTCGAGTATGAGGTCGAGCTGATCAAGAAAAATGCAACCTTGGAGTCCTGAAGTCTGGCTCGACCAAGCCAGGTCGAGCCCTTGATCGAGTTCACCATAAAAGAGCCATCTTGAAGTTTTTGGACCCAGAGCAAGCCAGGTCGAGTCCGTTGATCGAGCTAAGCATAAAGGTGGAGTCTTGAAGTTTTTGGAGCCAGCTCGACCACACATGGTCGAGCCACTATCTCGAGCTGAAGAATAAAAATGCGATCTTGAAATTTAGCTCAGCTCGACCATAGCACTCGACCACCCATGGTCGAGTGCTCCCAAAAATTAGCCTATTTTGTCTTTTTGTGATTTAGGGTTTCTATCTCTTAGTATAAATACCCTGTAATCGCTTAACACTAGGGAAATCTCGGTTTTAAGCTTTCTTCATCTGTTCTTGCTTTCTGGATCCTGTATCTTTGATTCTACTGAGTATTTGTGTTTGAATCTTTCTATTCTATCTCTTCTCTTCCTTATCTCTCTACTTATGCAAGTTATTTTGATTTCTGGGTGTGTGATTATGCTGTTCTTCATGTGTTCTGAGTAGTCATTAGGGTTTTTAAGGATGGGGTAGATTAGGTGAGGAATCTTAGTCTTCTAGGTGGTTTGAGTGTAGATTGCTTGATTTCCCTTCTAGATTAGTGTTCTTAATGCTAATTACTCTCTGATCAATTGAAATTAGAACATAGGTTTTTCCACACCCAGAAGGTGTTCGATGAAATGGCTGACTGAATTAATTCTAGAGATTTACATTCCTAGCCTAAGAGATTAGTTGTCTAGGGTGTTTATTGGCTTTATTAAACTGTTTCTTAATGCCTGCTAAGCTAGATTTCGCTAAGAGATTAGGTCTGGAACTAGATTAGCTTGAGGTTATTTATCATGAGAATGAACTTGGATGTTTATGAGTTTAATGTCTAGGGAATAACTTGTTTAAGTTTGTTAAACCATCTAGGTAGATTAAGAGGATACACTGAGTCTATAACCCCCATCCTTAGGAGCTTCTTTTCCTTGATTGATTTCTATGCATTTGACAGATAGCATAAACACTAAAAATCTGCTATTTCATATGCATATAGGATATCTAGATTGGTTAAGAACAAAAAAAATATCATTGAACCCTAAGCATAGATCCTATCATCGATCATCACCCCAATGATCTAGAGGATCTACCGCTCATCCCTCTATGGATGATGGTAGGGAATGAGTTGGGAATATAATAAAATGGTAAAGAAAGCAATACTAAAAGAACAATACTCATTTAATGCATAAGTAAGAAATAGACCTAAGAACAATGGTGAATGAAGGTGTGTATTCTCTAACTCGTCTCTCTTCTCCCACACACCAACGCACACAGTGCCTGGGCAATTATAAGACACTTATATAGTGCTAGGGTTTGCCAGAACAAACCGATTCGGAACTGTTAAGTTTCCTAGATATGGAAGATGTGGAGTTTCATTATGTTTGAATCGCCAAAATGTGAAGTTTCCTTTTCTCTTTGGGTCAGCATCGATCATGTCTAGGCCATATAAGTGGTCGATGGGCCTTAGCATCGACCTGGTTTGGTCGATGCTCAGCCTCCATGTGCTTTCCTGGAAATGCATCGACCTGGTTTGGTCGATGCTCAAGGTCGACGTGGTTCTCTGGAAATGCATCGACCTTTTTTGGTCTATGCTCATGGTCAATGCTTGGCAGTTCAGTTCAAAGGAAATCTTTCATGATCGTCCGCGATCCTTAGTGAGTGACTCCAACATTCCCGTGATGCATTAAGTACTCATAAAACACTCCAAACACTTGTGTATAGCTCCAAGTACCTAGAATCACATAAGTATATGCAAATGCACTAAAATAGTTCTAAATGATAGTTAGAATGCATAATACTAGTCTAAATGAATACGTAAAAGTACGTAAATATGAATGCTATCAATTTACTTCTTATTATTAATGTGTTAGACTAATCATGTATTACTAGCTTATCAAATTTCCTCTCATTTCATTGTAAAAGACATCCTAGGCAGACCTTTGTAGCGATCTTCAATCCATCAAGCTTGTCAACTCTTGACATCTTGACATCAAGATTCCAATCTTATATCATTTTCTGTTTTAGTAAATGGCGAATTGGTGGGCTTTTCTTTAGCAGCCAAGGGATATGTCAAGGATGCTCCTTGTCTCCATATTTATAGGTGATTATTAACAAAATATTTTATGAACTTTTGATTAATGTAATAATAGCTAAGGGAAAATTTGGATATATACCTTTGTGCAAGGCGCTAGAGATTACTGATGTTAAGGTTCGCTGGCGACATTATGGTATTCACTAACTGGTTAATTGATTCTCTCTAAGGAATACTCAAGTGTTTGATAAATTTATGAGAATTATGCCTTTTCATAAATGTCTCTAAGTCAACTATGTTTTTTTTTGTTTTTTAATAAATATTAAACTGTATTCACTCAAAAAAAGACTATTTGTACGTCAAGTGCCATAGTTTTTTGAAAGATGAAAACCTGGAAACTAATATTACATTGATTGATTAATTTCTTTGCGTTGTAAACAAGATTTGGAGAGCATTCTCGTACTTTTCGTCGCTTTGATCTCTATTAAAGCTATGAAGTTTCGAACATGTTTATCGCTCAGCTTGTTTAAAACCTCCATAATTGTTAGAGAACTGACATGTCTCCTTGAGTTCCTTTTTCTCCATAAGTAATAGAGTATCGCTTAAAGCAAACATATAAGGAGGAATAGCTTGAGACGAGGCATTGTTGAAGTATTGACTATCACCTAGATTTGATCCCACTCGGAGGTGTATTCATTTGCTAAAAGACCAAGCGCAAGTTTCCACCATAGCTCAGAGGCGAATCTGCAATTGAAAAGTATTATATAACACCATATTAAAAAATTGTTTTAAACCACACATCAACCAAACAAAGTATTTTGAACCAAAATATATAACACCATCTGTAAATATATATATATATACAAATAATATAATAAACATAACACCATATTAAAAAATTGTTTTGAACCACACGATCTAATATATAAGTTTTAAAAAACTAAACTAAAAATAAAGATCATATGGTTGAAATTCAAAATTTTAGATGACCATATTGAATCTAATTTTTCTGAACTACTTTTAAAAAAATGTATGAAACTATATGTTATCAGAAAAAATGTCATTAAAGTTAAATCTCAAAAGTTAGTTTAATTTAATTTAATTATTAATCAGTTTCAACATCTAACATTAATTCAAACCATCTTTCTAAGCTGCACTCTTTGTAGATAAAAGACTAAGATTAGTTTATGCACAAATATCAATTTCTAAATTATTTTTGGTGCCTTAATAAGAAGAAACAACAAAAATAATTTCACATTTGCTATTTATTCATAACCCTTCACTTTTAAAATAAAAGCGCAAGCTTTCAAAACAGAAGCGTCACGGAAACAAGCTTTCAAGAGATTTCAAGAGCTTCTGATTCTAAATCTAAAGCACAAAATAATCTTTCAACGAAGATTCTGTATAAAAGGTATTATTCTAAATAATTTTCTATTATATATCATGTTAGTCAGATAATCTAAAAATTATACATCAGTTTTTTGTTAGATTTTTCTAAATTATATTGTATCAATTCCTGAAAAATTAGCTTTTTATGATTATATTGGTAATAATCCAGCAAAAAAGGGCTTGTTTACAACAAAAGCTAATTCATCAAATTTTGCCATAGAAAAACATATAATTTCTGCCAGGATCATTTTTTCATCTAAATTTACCATATATGATGTTACATTTAGACACACTAGATGGCTAAAATTAGGACTAAAATTAACCACTTTAACAATATTTTTCTCGGTGACCAAAAAACTAAAAAAAACAAAACAATATTTTTCTCATATTGAGTGTAATATAACTATTATTTTAATTATATGTACCCTTTTATACATTTTACTCAAATAGTATACATGAGTATGTCTCTTTTCTAGAAAAAAAGGGTTTAGAGAAAATTAAAAACAAGATTTAGTTTAGAATATTATATAATCTATGAGTCTAATTAGTGATTCAAAGGGGTATAAGTTTTTAACGGATATAAAAAACAGTAAATGATAATAGAAAATGGTACAAAAAATGCTAATAATGATGCTTTTGGTAACATTTTCGATATTTTTTGTATGAATGTTAAATTATATTCAGAATAAAAAATAAACGTTTCTACAATGAATGCATTTTAAAGCTGAAAAAAAGGAATCCAACTCTTTACAGGTAATGACAGTAGCCTCGTTAAAACCCAAAGTCAGAAAACCCAATTAGGACAAAATCAACCCTGGGAAAAAGAGTACTAACTGTTCATTAAGAGTCGAAGTAGAAAAAGAAACAGAAGAAATAATCAACCATGATTGAATCGCTAAAGTTGTTGAGGAGTCTGAACGTAAACAATTATATCGAGCCGAGATTTGTAAGCCATGTGAAGAAGCAGTCCTTGTAGCGATGATCCGTTGCTGGGATTGTTTATATCCTATTACGAACTCCCTTTTCAATGATTAGAAACAGCCTTCGTGCCGTTGATGGTGGTTTGTCATGCCTTCTTGCGTTTCTTTCTCCCTAAATATGATAAACCGCTGAGGTAAAAACGTATTGAAGGAGAATCGAGCAATGAAAGAAGATAGTGAGCTGAACTTAGTGGTAAATGTCCACCAGTCCGTAGAAAACAAGTTGCCGATCAGCTTCCCTCCAAGGGCAGCCCATAGTGGTGTCGTGTAGTGGCTAGAGAAGAATAAGTGATAACGAGTTTTCTCACACATACCACAGAAAAGACTAGTTGAGTTATAATATGAGTTTCATTGCTGATTTTATCTCCCGTGGTTAAACGGTTGATAAAACCAAGCCAAAGCTGAAAAATAAAACTTTGGTATTGAGTGTTTAAACTAAACATTGACATACCAAGCAGTTTCTGGCTTGCAAATGCGAATGAGTTTAGTCGTATGTTTGGTGGAGAATTCATCGCGATATGAATCTGAATTCCGACGCCATGTATGTATGGCACGGCCATGGGACATAGGACGAGCAAATAGCTTCTGAATTTCATCATCTATGAGATTGAGAGCTAGGCGATCAATGATGTCTCCTTTGACGAACAGCTATTTCCAAAAATCATATGTGGGATAAAATCTTGAAATATAGAGTTTTGTTAAAACGCTTCCATAAGGTGAAAGTTGGCATTGGTGATTTAGTTTCATTATGGTATGATTCATGGTTGCCTTTAGGAAGAATAATCGAGTTGACAGGTTCGAGAGGAGTAATAGAGTTTTAACAAAACTCTAATCTAGGAACCTTTCGTTGTGTTGTCTTTTATCATCCAAATATTGTTGGTTCTTATCAAGTTCGTTTGCATTCACTGAACCCATAGAGATGGTTTATGAGCTAAAATCCTCCATAAAAGCTTAATGCAACAAATTGTGTTAACATCCAAGAGAGATTTAATATGAAGACCACCTTCTGCATAAGGCGTGGTAACATCTTTCCAAGCCATCTTTGCTTTATTTTTGTTCAGATCTGGCCCAGACCATATAAAAGCTGAACATAAAGCATTAACCTCATCAATACAGCCCTTAGGTAGACGAAAAGAACTCATCCAACAATTAACAAGGCTCATTATCACTGATTTTAAGATAAGTAAACGACCAACATAAGAATCGAACCTGATTATCCAACAACAAAATTTGCTCCTTATCTGCTCGATGAGAACTGCATAATCAGCTTTCGACATCCGTTTTGTCATGAGAGGTAGGCCTAGATATCGAACCGGTAACTCATCTTGAGGGAAGGAAAAACGTTTAGCAAATTCTGATCTAGAATTGATAGACTATCCACCAAGATAAAGAGTAGATTTCTCCATAGTCATTTTTAGACTTGATTTTGCTGCAAAGGAGTTAAAAATCGAGATAATACCCTAAGTCGAGCGCTCACTACCATCAATAAAAATCATTAAGCCATCCACAAAACATAGATGAGTGAGCTGGATATTTTTACACCGCAGATGATAGCCAATAACCTTTTCTACCGCCCCCTTATCTATCAAGTGAGACAACATGAACTGAAAGAGCACATCCGTGACGCAAACCTCTCTTGCTGCCAAAATACCCTAAACTGAGAAAGAAGTTGTAGTAATACATAATCAAATCCAGTTATTAAATGTAGAACAAAAATTCAGCGTCTCTAACGTATTCAACAAAAAATTTCTTTGTTTAATACTTTTGCTATATCAATCTTTAATGCACATCGAGAAGCAATTTTGTCCTTATGGTAGTCGTTTACTTACAAACGTAGATTAATTAAGAGAGATAAACTTTGGCAATAACTTCTTCAACCTGTTAGCCAAAATCTTAGGGAAAACTTTGTAAAGCACATTGTAGCAAAATATAGGTCGATAATCTTTCATGTCAAGAGTTGTCATTTTCTTAGGAATAAGAGCTAAGATAGTATTAACCCCCTTTGGAAGAAAGCCTTTCTAAAAGATTTTATTGCCACAACAAAATCATTTCCAATAAATTCCCAAGAAGCTTTGAAGAATTCAGAAGTATACCCACCGGGACCAGGTGACTTATTGTTAGGCATTTTAAAAAGAGTATCCTTTATTTCCTCGCTCGAAACCTCAGTAGTCAACATCGATCCATCTTTAATAGAAATGCGATATGACATAACATTTGCCAATTCATCCTTTGACATACACTCATAATCTGTTGGCTGAAGATTATAAAATTCCTCAAAGTGATGTAATGTCTCATGTTGAATCTCAGAGCTACCACACAAAAGAATCCCATGATGATCTCTTATCTCCTTGATATTATTTGTCTCTTTCCTTGCTTATATCGAACGATGGAAATAACTATTATTTCTATCACCAAAAGAGTGCCAATGGAGCTTTGATTTTTGTTTTAAGTACCCCTCTCTAAGACTTGAAGTTGTTGCCATTTGACTTGAGTTGTTGCCTCTGACTCCATTGATTGATTAGAAGGACAAGTAAGAGTCGTTGTTTGCTTTTCACACAAGTCCTTATAATCTTCTTTCTTATGTTGGGACAGATTTCCAAGCTTTTCCTTACCCAAACTCCTGAGCTCAACCTTTAAAACCTTTAGTTTTTTGGAGAATCGAGACATGGATGAAGTAGAGACAAACAAAGGCATTGTTGAAGCCCAAAAATCACCAACCCGTTCTCTGTACTGAGGCAACGTTGTTAGAACATTAAAAAACTTGAAAGGCTTGCGAACTGGCTGAGAATTGGATGTCAAACCTAACCTTCTTCTAAGATGATCAGAACAACCTCCCGATTTAAAAACTGAATATGAATCCATGAACACTGTTGTCCAAGCATCATTAATCAGAAATCGGTCCAGCTTCTTACAAACCAGTCCTTCTCCTCGCTTATTTGACCAAGTGAAATGAGGAGCTTGACCTCCCAAGTCTTTAAGTGAACAAAAACGGACCAGTTCCTGAAAATCTCTCATTCCTAGAACCACTCCACTGTGAAAGTTTGAATGATTCTGAATATCCAAAACTTCATTAAAATCTCTACATATTAGCCATGGTTTTATTCTAAAAATGGGTGAAGAGTGATGGTTTCGTAAATCCTACCAGAGATCTTTTCTATCTTCCACAAAATTTGAAACGTAGACAAAAGTGCAAAAGAACTCATGACCAGCGCCGTTAATCAAATATCGAACAAGTTATTAATTGACTACTCTTGTAGACTCGTGAAATTCTCACATTCTTACTCCACACCACACAAATACGACCAAGACGATGATGTTCATAGTTGTCAATAGACGACCAATCTGGCCATAAAGTAGAAAGAATCGAAAAAATACGTGATTCTTTCACTCTCGTTTCAAAGAAACAACAGAACTGAGTTTTACTTTGTTAAAGCCAACGACGAATAATTTGATGTTTGCTCTGCTTGTTAAGACTCCTGACATTCCAGAAAAAACCATCCAATAGATTTTCTTTTTGGTAGTTCGTTTGTTAGCAACACTTAGATGAATTTTGTGTTGAGCCGAAACCTGTGATCTTGTTGAATGGCGAGTGATAGGCCGAGTTCCCTGAGACAGAGTTAAATCGGGAGCACCATGTACTGAAACTTGGTCCAAGTTGCATTCACCCTCCTTCTCATCCGAATTACCTGAATTGTTTAATACACCATCAATTGACAGAACATCAAACCGAGATGGAACAACAACTCCATCATCTAACTTTTTTGTTGGAGTGATTTTCCGACCAGTTTTTTATGGAGAGATCCAATTCTCATCCCTTGTCTCCAAAATTGAGTTTCTTTTAAGCACCTACAGGCTCGATTGGAGAAGAACGAACCACTAAAGCGTTGTCACTTTGCTGAATCGGTGATAAAACAAAAGCTTCAACGGATCAATCGGCAAGGAGACCCATTCACAATGACCATACTATCACCATTGCCAACAGCTTATTTGCAGAATTTTCCATAATATTTTGCTTACTAGAATTAGTAGCCTCGTTAACCTCGTGTTGCATAATATCTCGTGTCTTTAAAGTTTCAATTTGCACGGCGCTATCCTTGGCTGCAGTAATTGGAACATGGCCTTTCTCTGTTGGTAACAGAGATCGCCGACATGTTTCTAGAAGATGGCCCCAACTATGGCAGTGACTACATCCTCGAGGTAACCAATGATACTCATACTCCACTTCCACATCTATACCTGATTTCGACTTGAATCTAAATCTCTTGGGTAATACGTTGGGAGATTGACCTCAACAAAAACATTGGCTTCATCAAAAACTTTACATAATTTTGTTTCTAGATGTAACTTTCTTGGTTCACCCACCTTATTTGATAAAAAGGTGATTCCTTCCCAAGAGAACAAGGATTGCAGAGTATTCTTTACCTTAACCAAAATGGGCATAGTCTTAAGCTTAGACAATTGGTCCTCATTCACCGCCCATATTTAGTAACCATCATTGGTTTGTCCGCTATGTTCAACACTCCACGACGTAAAATTCTTTCACGAATGACCTTGTCACGAATACGAAACTTAATTGTTGTTTTATTAACAACAAAAGCATCAATCCTCATTGAATTGTCACCATATGTCCAGATTTTGTTCATTATGACATGAACTTTCTCAATGTGAGGCTTTTGCAGGAAATTGCCCAACAATCAAATCTTTCCATAATAGGACCGAGTTTGCGATGATGTTGTCTGGAAGTTTCCCAATTTCTACTCCATCTACAATAGTGATTTCAATGTCATATGTGGTAAGAGTAGGTGGCCTGTTCTGTACCACTTTTGCATAAGATCGGATTGCTTGTGGAGCAACATGAGTCATGAGATGAGCTTTTTGTTCAACAAGTGACTCAATTGCTTTCTTAGAACCATCAGCCGAGTCCGAAGACACAATCAGCGATGGAACCTGAAACTCTGTAATCTTCTCCATCTCCAAAACAGAGCCTAAGTGTAATCATAAAAGTTGGGGGTATGGTTCCTAAGCTAACGTGCATAAAATAAATAAAACAATAAATTAAACTAACTAAGAATAAATTAAATAACATAATAAATAAACTAAACTAAACATAAATTAAATAGCATAAATTAAATAAAATAAATTGATTGAATATATAAATATTTACAGAATATGGGTGATAGTCGATTTGTCAGAAAATCTAGATCTAGTGTTCACGTTCTACCTAACAAGTTTATGTTTGTCATTCTAGTGATCTTCCATGTCTCGCTAGTCCACTCTCGTGGTATGCTAGTCTCTACATCCAAACCCACTCTCTCTCGTGGCAAATGAACATGTATTTCATACAATCACATCATTGAATACTAAGTATTCCTAGACTTTTGGAAAAGGCAAACAAAGTGAATGATAGATCTATTTCCAGAATACAGCCAACTGTCGTGGCGAAGCATCCCTAAGATCTTAATCTAACTTCATCAGGGCTAGATCAATATTTACTCTATCAAACAACAAACTCAACCATAGCTAATACTTCCAACTATGCAGATCTGAGATCTGTACCCACTCTCGTGGTGCAGAGAATCTCTAATAGTACAACCACACCTACTGGATTCGGTTATACACTTAAGCATCTCCCATAAGAGAATACTTAGCATTAAGATGCATAGAAAGGTAGCTAGATCAATTAAGAACAAACAAACGTATAATAAACACTAAAAGTAAATCCCATCATCGACCACCACCCTCATGGTCTAAAAGATCTACTCTAAAAGCAAAAGAAGAAGAAGTAAAAAGAAGAACTCTTTATTAGATATGAAAGGTGGCTACAAAGGATAAGAGATGTGTATGTGAATGAGTCTTTCTCTAGTGAGATTAGAAGTGATTATATAGTATTAGTGTTTTCTGGAACTATCTATTTCGTCCTTATCATGTTTCTAGAGGCTTAGAACTCGAAATGACAAGGTGCTCAAGTCATATCTTACCACGTAGGAAATTTTGTAGCTTTGTCGGAGGTCAGCATCGACCTTGATGGGTCGATGCTTGGGTCGATTCTGGCTTCCTGGCTTGACTGGTCGATGCATTCTTCGGGAATTTTCTCTGGAAAATCTTTGGACTCAATATCGACCCCTACAAGTCGATATTAGGGTCGATTCTGCCTTCTTCGCATTCTGTGAAATCTTTCTCCAAATGTGCACGATTTAGGCGATGTCACCAGTCTTTCTGTAGGCTTCAATAAGCTCCGAAAACATCTCTACTACTCTTATTTAGCTCCAAGTACCTAAAACATATAACCACATGCAAAAACATTAATTCTACACTAAATGTTAGTTATAAAAGCTAAAATTAACTTATTCTAATGCATAAAAACATGTAAAATATGATGCTATCAGTGTTCTTCACCGCCAGTGTGTACTTGAAACCGGTGTTTGACTGCTCATGGCTCACATGGTCGATTACACCTTTCAAAGCAGAAGAAACAGGGCCTATCACAGACTGTATAATCGGGTCTTGGTGATCTACATCACCGGTAAATTGAGATTGAGATTTGGATGCGATGGTTTTATCCTTCGGCGTGACTGTATCGTTAACGTGAGTGACAAACGAAAAAGCAAGAGCAACGGAGACTGACGGAGGTTCGATTGCAGGTAAAGCTACAACGGCTGATGGACGAGGCGAGACGGCAGAGACTAAAGTCGGTGGTGGAAAGCTAGCAGGCGGAGGCTCTGGCAAGCCAGCCATGGCGGCGTCGCTGATAAGAAGATTGCTTGATAATAGGTTGAATCGCCTAATTTTTAGGATCTAAAGATTTTTTCGCCAAAAGTTTTTTTTTTTTAAGATGTCAACGTTTTCGATATTATTTATGTGATTAATTATTATTAAAGAAGTAAGACATGTATCACATATATTTATTTTGCAAAATTCAAGCATTTTTGTATTATTTTAAAATAACCCCAGAAGCATGAATTCAGATACATAAAAAGTCTACGAGATGCAAAAAGCTTATAAAGCTTTGTGATCGTAAATAATCGATCCAAGCAAAGATCACTTAACTTTATGTGGAAAGCCAAAAACAAAAACAAAATAGTTAGTAATAAAATAATTATAGAAGAAGAGAGTCCGGGGAAGAAAGGTAGACAAAGAGACCTCCGTCCCGGCAATGACGGGCTGTAACCTTCTTTTCCTACTACATTGACCCCACCACCCACATGCCTCCATGTTCTCTTTTTTTCTCGTCCCAACATTTTTTTGTACATTTCTTCCTCTTCTTTTCTTTTTTACTGTAAAAATAAACCTTAACATCACTTATAACATGAAGAATATTTAATCGGGGAACATAATTTATAAATATAACTATCTGATTGAGTTATGACCTTACGAGCTAAGATATCAGTTTTAAAATTTAAAGATCAGAAATAAAAGATAATGAGAGAATTTTGATTTGTACTAAGAATATTTATACTATATCTATAAATGATTCTTCATTTTGAGGTATTTTTTTATTTAACGGTAAAATTGACGGTAATGTATATTAAGAAATATATGACAAACTAAACTAAACGAATTCTTAGCATTGAAGTTTTATCATTAGTGAAATAAAAAATAATGCTGACATAATTTCTCATGTTTATAGTTTTGTAGTTACCTACATTATTTTAAATTGTATTTCAGCACCTATGTACCCATTTACCCTCCAGAAAAAAAAAAAGAAAAAAAAAAAAAAAAAACATAGCACCTATGTAACCGTATCATAACTTGTATCAGGGAAAAGTTCTTTTTCTAAAAAAGGATTGAATTTTGACCAAACAATATGTCCTAATAATGCCATCTGCAAAAATGAGTGACTAGTCATCAAGAAACAAAATCACAAAATCCATTTGAAGAAACAAGACAATTCAAAAATACCATATTAATTTCTAAAATGTCAAAATATCATAGCATAACCAATTACACCCACTACTAACCAATAACCATAAAGATATACACCTAGAACCATACAAGATGTTATGGCAAAGACCAATGCGGGATACAAGAAGTCAAAAATATAAAAGAAGTAAAAAATACGAAACTTGTAATACCACATCGATTTATCCTAATTATTTCATATCAATTATATTCTTAGCTTAACGTTTGTTTTCTTGGGGCAACTCTAGTGGTGTTTAGGATCAACTTTACAAAAGGTAGAATAACTAGATGGATAAAAGTCACATTTTGTTTGGGTCATTGACACTAAGTGACGAAGTCATGCTACTTGTGAATAAGTGGTCATGAGACCAAAAGAAGCAAACTTCCTCCACCCAATTGCCTGATGATTAGTTATAATCTTCAACGCACATATCTACATTGACGGTTTTTCTGCACCAGTTATTGTCACGACAATATTTCTTCATTAATTTACTATATCCCTAGTTATATGTTTTCATAATTATACATTTATTAATTATTTTTATTCAATATTTGGTATCTATTATAAATTGCCAATAATTTGACTACCAACTTTTACAAAAAAAAATTACTACGAGTTATTCATACACGACCATTTAAAAATATTATGTTAATTTTGGTTTATACTACCTAGATATGTTATTAAGAAAATAGTATTAACTCCATTTCTCTTATTTGATTATATTTATTTTATTTATATTAATTATATATTTTTTAATTGTATAATTCATAGTGCATTTTACAATCATAAACTCTGTTAGAGATTTGAAATATTTCTAACTTCTGGAAGTATCATCAACTATTATTAACATGACGACGATTTTGTTTTTCTTTTATTTATTAATTAATATAGACGGGAATGACCAAAAAAAAAACCACTAAAACTTTAATTTATTTGTCTTATTTTTCATTATTTTTTCTTATTTTAAATAATATCCAATAAAACCATAATATAAAAAAACTGACTTTTTTTCATTTCCCTATATAGTCTCAGGCTACACCAATACCAAGCATGCAAATGCAATGAAAAATAAATAAATATTAAATTAAGAGTTTTCTACAAAAAAAACCTATAAGTCACTATTTTTTTTGTAAATTTATATTTCATCTCCAAACATTACAAGTCAATCTTGCAAAGTCAAATTTTATATGGAATATAACCCGGCTTTTTTCAATACAGTAAAATATTAATAAATAATATATAAAATCGAAACTTTTACAATAAAAAATCTAAGTCTATTTTTAGAATTTTAAAAATAAAATATCTGTGACCGTGAAAAAATTTAAAAAATATATATAATGCTTATATTGTGTATTATTTTTTATTTTGTGTAACTTATTTGTATTTTTTTAGGGATAAAAGATAAAATTATAAAAATAGATAAGTTGAAAGGTTTTTTTTATAGACTACCCTTAAATTAATCATGAATACAGATGTTACAGCCAAAAAAAAAAATTAGAGGGAGAGGAAAGAGGAGTGTTACAAGCCAATATTCTCCTCGGGATTGGTGCTGTAAAAGAATGACCCTTCTCTTCCCTTGTCCCTATAAATATCTTTCCATCGAACATCTTCCTTCTCACAATTACTAACTTCTCTCTTTCTCTTAAATTACCCTTTCGCCCTCGCTCTCCTCTTCCTTTAATTAGGGTTTCGTCTACTCTACATGACCCTCTCCGTATTCTTCCACAGCTTTCTTGAACTGCAAAACTTCTTCAGATTTGCTTTTCTTAATAGTTATATCTCTTACGCATAAAATGATTGATTTGCGGTTCAATAAAGCTGTGGGAAGATACGGACAGAGTCAAAATAAGTTTCTCAATTTCTTTCATATATCTAAGCGTGATTCTATTAATCAGATCTTCTCCCAGATCTTTCATTTACGTATTTTTGTTTTGTTCCCTTTGTTATGGCTATCTAGAAGATAGATTAGTAGCTAGATTCAAGATTCTGATAATCTCTAATTAAATATTTTTTGTTAATTTTGATACATTATAGAAAAACCCTAATTTCTTTCTATAGGGCTCTGATCAGTGGTAATGAATATAATAGATATAAATCTGTTTTTTGAAATGGGATCCATAACTTTCTTCTAATTTTATAATACTGGTATGAAAAGATTGTTTTGGTTGTCTGATGGAAATTGTTTAGATCTATGAACTGCAGATCTGTCAAGTCTAGATATATATTTTATTAAGATGAATCCATTTGGCTTATAATAATTTAGTTGCATGATGGATCTCTATTTTATGATCATTTAGCTTTTGCAAATTGGAGTTCATTTGCAAAGGTCAAATTTTGTCATAAGATAATAGCTAAATATGGAGCATTGATAAGCAAATTTTTGTTTGGTTGATGCCTTAATAATGTGTTGCTGGACCACATTTTAAATATTCCTAATGTAGAGGAAGTAGTAACAAAGTAGGTTCTTGGGTCAATCCACATTATTTGAATGCTTTCATATTATTTATTTTTGAGATAATGATTTAATGGTGGAGAAAGGATTGAAAGTTATTGGCAAATTAGAAACCCGTAAAAGAACAGTGAGAACTTGGGCTTCATCGAATATTTAAAATCTTTGGTTGAAGTTGTCCGATATTTATAAACAAGAGGTTAATAATTCATATATATATATATATATATATTTGATTTTCGATTCTACCTTTAAAACAACTTAAACAGGTTAATGAATCTTATATTCAATCGTTTGCACAACTTTCGTCGGTCTAAGCTAATGATATTTACCAACTCCAACATATTATAAAATAAAATCTAGATCGAGCAAAATTAAACCATATACGTATGTGAATTTCAAGAGGTAAATCGTTTGCTTAACATAAACAAAAATCTATTTTTCAGTTAAAAATAAAATAGTTTACTAGTCCATTAAAACTATGCAGAATCTGACTGATAAGTGTTAGGTGAATTAGTGGAATAAAAATGAATAAAATGAAAATAAATAAAAGGATAATATATATATATATTTTTTAAAAAATTTTATTCACTAATTTCTCTTGAATATAGTAAGGGAATAAATTCTTCTTAATTAGTTAATAATTTAACATTTTCCAAAGGATTAGGTAAAAGAGAGGTTCTCTCATCTATATGTTTTTTTTGGTAACAATTCTCATATATATGTTTTGACTGTAATTGCATTGTTTAACCCTATTTTATTTTTCTAATTTGTACAACCATAAGCATCCTCACATTAACTCATGTGATCCACCATCAACTAAAACCAGCCTAGCTAACTCACTGAATTAAAAACATATTTTCCACTTCACAAGAAACCGAAACAATCGAAGCTAGCTTCTGAGTAGATAGTTTATTACCTCGATACCTCTAATCTGAACTGTAGTAGGTAGCTATAAAGCTTCATCCAACCATCGTCACATTTTTTCTAAAAAAAATTATAGATAATACTAAAGTAAAAAAAAAAAAATGGGTACGCTGGCCCCTTAATTACGTGATAAGATGTCTTACTGTCGGCATCTAATCCAGCACACTTTAAATTATTTTTTCTTTTCAAATTTGTTTTTTTGTAATTCTCAATATAACTGCAAGACAATCTTCTTTATTTTCTCTATATAAATATAATTCTATTTTCTTCTTGTTCATATATGTTTACTTTAAAGTGTTTTGGACGCTTACTGGTATGTCTTTATTGCTTACCAAGTCGCCATGTTGTTCTTTATAGGTTTAGTGGTATATGCTTTACTTTTATTCTTTACTCAACTCGTTTGTCTTATTTTCTTCAAGTTTTAATCACTTTAAAAGCAAAGCATATGCATTGTAATGGATATTTTGATTGGATTCCACTCACTTTAGTCAATAATTAAAGGTCCCAGGAAGCATATATCTAATTAATTACAAGTAGACTTAAATTTCCCATAAATAGTCCGTGAAAAGATTAATCGGCTATAACGTCTAGAAAACAACCATCTAAACATTTAATTTTTATTTAGTTGATTTTTTCCAATGAATTCTCATATATGAATTAGATATATAGTTATAATAATGATAATAATAAATCTACAATGTGGTTGATAAAAATTAATATGTTAAATTTACAGGACCGATTGAGCTCCCATCATTAGTAATGTAATTGTACATTATTGAACTGAAGATTTTTGTCTTATAGTTTATGTAAGATTCCACTTTTCTTCTTCCCTGCAAATGCTTGGCTGTCGAATGAAATGAAAAAACTTTTTCCACAGATATATAAATTAATTGAACTATCCCCTTAAGAAAAAAAAAAATTAATTGAAGTTTTTGATTCAGCTTTCAAATGGAGATCTATTATAAAAGAAGATGAATGTAATATTCTCTTATTAATATCGTAGATTACAAGACATATAGTATAAAAGAGAGTATAAGTAGAGAGTTTTAGAAAATGTACAAAAAAATTCACATAATATATGCTAATATAAACTTAACATATTTCGAAATATGAATATATCTTTAGATGAACGTCCGGAGGAAAGTCCCATGGAAGAGTGTGCTTCAAGCAAAGACCGTGAGACTGGTTTCGTTAGAGTGTCTGCGAGTTGGTCTTTAAAAAAGACATGTGCGACACCAAGAAAACCAGATTGGACTAACTCAGGAATAAAATGATAGGCCAGCACAACATGCTTCATACGAGAATGAAAGACGGAGTTGGCACATAGATAAGTTGCTCCCACAGTTTCACAGTATATCACCGGTTGGGAGACAGATTGAACACCAAGGAGAGAGGCGATCCATTGAAGTTCAGATGCTGCATCCGCTATTGAAAGCAAAGGCGATGTCTGGACGAGTGAAATGATCCGGTACTTGGAACAGAACCACCGGGAAGAGCTGTTCCAGAGGTTAATTGCAGCTGATCATTAGCCATCATAGGAGAAGTAGCTGGATTTGCCTGTAAGACTTGATAACTTCTTTCAAGTCGATTATACGAAGAAAACAGAGTGTTCTGTTTTTCTTTTACAGCTTTCTTACGTAACACTCTTTGTGTAATACAAATGTATTATTAATCGTGTGATGAAATGAAAGCGCACACACTTTACTGATACTTAAATAATGTATATATATTAAATTGGACTAACGAAGAGAATCATCTCTTCTATAAGACACAACCTTATGACATAACCCTTTAACGGTTATGACACAACCATACAAAACGTTACCTACACTTTTTATTAAACTAACTGTGTTATATAATAACAAATATAATCTAATATGTATTTTATGACTCTTATACTTTTTACGAACATACATGAAACTCAATTAAACTCCAATATTCCCCCTTAATTGAGTTTCATCTTAACACCTAACTTCATCTTTAATTCCTCGAACCTTGCTGCATTCAGAGGCTTCGTTTGAATGTCAGCCAATTGTGGATGTCCTGGACAATACTCAAGTTGTATGTGACCCTTTTGTTCAGCTTCTCACACAAAGTGATATTTGATGTCGATTTGCTTGGTTTTTTTGTGCTGAAGCGGATTTTTACCAATTGTGATGGCTGACTTATTATGGCAATATATCTTTATTGTCTTATCTGTTTTGAATCTGATTTCATTCGCCAACCTTTTGCAGCCAAATAACTTGATTTGCTGTTAAACATATTAAGATGTATTCAGCCTCAGCGGTTGATTGCGCCACCGTCTTTGTTTGTTTGATTACCAAGAGAAGACTACCGAGCCTAGAGTAACCATGTAGCCGGATGTAATCTTTTTATCTTCTAATAATCCACCCCAATCACTGTTTGAATATCCAATAAGTTGAGGATCCTTTACGCTTCTAAATTGAACTACAAAGTTCTTCGTTCCTTTAATATATATTAACACACGTTTTGCTTCTTGGAAATGCTTCTTTAATGGAGATGACATGTATATTGGTAGATACGAACTACCATACACAACATCTGGTCTTGAAGCAAATAAGTATAGAAGTCCTCCTATCATACTTCTGTACTTAGTCACATCCTCAAATTCTTATCGTTCTCTTCTATGCTTTTGCCGTGAGGAGTGAGAGGCATTCTAACCATTTTGTAATTCTTCATACCAAAGTTCTCTAGAAGTTTGATTGAGTATTTCTCTTGAGAGAGAAATATTCCTTCTTCAGCTTGGATAGTCTCCATTCCAAGAAAATAGTTGAGTTTGCCGAGATCCGTCATTTTGAATTCTTGTTTTATATCTTCTTTGAATTCGTCAATAAACCTCATATCATTTCCCATGATGATTATATCATCCACGTAGAAACTCACTACTAACATGTCCTTCATGGTTTTCTTCACATACAATGCAGGATCATTGTCACTTCTTTGAAAATCATACAAATCTATTTCTTCACTGCTTTCTTCCATGCTTCATCATTTCATGCTTCTTCAAAGGTTGTTGGCTTCTCAGCCAACATCATACACATTTTGTGTGTATAAGCCATTTCTTCTGTATTACTCAACCGTTGCATTAACTCGTTTATTGATTTAAAACCTCTCGGCCCTATTTAATTTTCATCTTCAACTTTCTCTCTTCCTCCTTCAGAAAGATGCAATCGTGAGAAGGCGTTTCTTACACCTTTAACTTGGTTATCTAGATTTACATATTTTCTTTGCACTTGTGGTGTGTTATAAAACTTAAGTTTCACTTGCGTGAGAAACATCTTCTTCGCTTCCCTCTTTTCCCAACACCAAGTATTTTCTTCATCAAATGTCACATCTCATGACACTTTAATCTTTTCTTCTTCATTTAAGAACACTCTAGCCTTTAGATTCGAGACTCTAACCAACGAAAATCCCATGTTTGGACTTTTCATTGAGTTTCTTCCTTTTCTTAACTGGTACTTGTACGTAACACAAGCATCCGAACACTCTTAAGTGTTCTATGCTTGGTTTTCTTCTACTCCATATTTCTAATAGAGTAACATCTTCTTTCAAAGAGTTAGATGGTAATATGTTATGAATATAGACTGATGCTGCAACCGCTTTCTGCCCAAAACATATTTGGTAAAGCTTGATCCACAAGCATTGTAAAAGTCATTTCAACGATCGTCATATTCTTTCTCTCCGCAACACCATTTTGTTGTGGAGAGTATGGTGTTGTTGTCTGCTTATGGATTCCAGCCTCTAGACACAATATGATGAACTCTTTAGACATGAATTCACCACCTCCGTCTGTCCTTAGTTGGTTGATATAATTTATGGATTGCTTTACAAATGCCTTGAACTTTCTAAACTTGGTGAGAACTTCACTCTTATTTTGATGAAATAAACCCAAGTCATTTTAGAGTGATCATCAATAAACAAAACAAAGTACTTCTTCCCTACTCATTGAAGACGTTTGCATAAGACCACAAACGTCTAAGTGTATTAACTCAAACACGTTGTTCGTCTTACTTTGCGATTTCTTTGGAAAACTTCTTCTTGTTTGTTTACCCCTTTCACAGAAGTCACACACTTCCTTTGACACTGCAAACTTAGGAAAATTCTCTACAACCTTCAACTTTTGCATAGCTTATATTTTGTCATAGTTTACATGTCCCAAGCGTCTATGCCAACGCTTTGATTGATCTTCTTTGTCTTCAAACGCAACCAATACGTTTTCTCCCGAGTTAATCTATTTGATTGAAAAAATCTTATCATCCATCTTAATATTTAAGATTCTTCTTCGTTGAGGATCTTCAATAAGACAATTATTGTCTCTAAACATTACACGATATCCATTTAATATCATTTGTACAACGATTAGCAGATTCATTGCCAAGCCCAAAACTAGTACATTCTTGATGATGTGTACTCCTTATTTTTGAAGACTTGAATGTCTCTTTTTCTCGATGCCATCACATCCTAGCCATTTCCAACCTTGATGGAGATCCTATTTCTTCGATCAAGTGTTGTGAAATATTTTGATTCTGCCATATGGTTTGGTACATCCTCAAACTGTAGCTCAAGGATCTACTCGTGTTCTATACCGAGCGGACTAAGGATGTAGCGGTTTGAATGAAACAGACTTGCTTGGGGACGTGACTCATCTCGGACGAAGATGTGGTAAGCAGGATAGGGCCAAATCACTCTTGAGCTTGAACACTAAAGCCTGACTTCGAGAGACTCTTAGAGGCGCGGCGGAAGGGATGACAAACCTACCACATCCTGAAGGGAGGCCAAGGAGAGCTACTCAACATGATTGCACCAAGTCCTGAGATTCGAGACCAGATCAAGACCGCTATACACAGACCAGAACCGTTCCACCAAACTCGGACCGAGGGTCCTTGGACACTTAGCTTTGGGAGCAAAAATTCTTGTGTCCTCACTCATCATTAGTGAGGACACCCTTCAAGACCTTATATCAAGTATTGTACTATTTCCCTACTTCTAGTTTTACCACATCGAGTTTCTAAAAAAGGGTTTTAATGCGGCAAGAAAAGTCTAAGGCATCATATCTTATCTCCCTTATGTATTTGACTTGAAAATACACATGACAAGTCTAAATACACAAGAGATGTGATCCTATCTTAAGGAAGACTTCTACTTATGTTTTCTTTTTCCTTGACTTTGCTTAAGACTTGGTTTTGTTTCTTTGGTTTATTTTGGGTTTAAATTATGTCAATGGGCCTAAGTATCAAGTCTTGTCTAATATTGGCTAGATCTCATTCATCATTTAGTAATCCTAATTGTAAGCCTATAAAAGATAAGCTACTCCACTTTAATCATTAAGCAATCATTACCCTAAATTTAAAGTTGTAAACTTTGTCTCTCATCTCTAACCCTTAGAGTGAGAAAACCCTAGAATCTTGGAAGTTTGTCCTCAGCTTGTAAGAGGCTGTATCAAGGGTCTCTCACAACCCTTGTGGTGCCTATCATCCTACGGTTGTGTCATCTTCATCCGCTTTTCATCACCATCGTTCGGTCACGGTTTCGTTCTCTAGTCCGTGAGTTTCATCCATCGATTTCCTCGTCTGTTTGTTGCTGTCTTCGCTCGTGGTTTGAGTCTTCTTGCTTCTTAGCCATCATCCTCACCGTCCTTCATCTCTTTACCACCTTCACCGTCCTTTCCATCCATCAAAACCGCGCCGGAGCCACCATCGTTTCCTGTTTGCTCCGTTTTGGCTTCTCATGTTTCTTTGAGTTTGACTGAGTTCTTCTCTTAGGATTTTGGGCGTGTATCATCTTGTGAGGTACTTGAAGCATGGCTGAACCCCCTGACATTGTGGGTATCCTCACGAGTATTCAGACCCAACTCCAAAAGCTTGGAGATCAAATAAACCAAGTCGAGTAACCGGGTCAACACCGAATACCCCCGCCGGTCCATGATCCCATGATTGATAATTTTTTCGAAGGAGATTTGGGCCACCACCATATAGAAGAGATAATCCATGGCAAAAAAAAGCTGCTAGGTGTGGGAATGAACAACACTATCACCAAGCTTATGTCCCCGATCTCAAGCTAAACGCCCCAACATTTGCGAGAAAAGTTGATCTCAAAGCTTATCTTGATTGGGAGCAAAGGATGGATTATATCTTTGAGTGTTATGACTATGATGAGCCGATGAAGGTCTCATATGCTGCTGCTCAACTCAAAGACCATGCTTTGACTTGATGGGATCGAGATATGTCCAAAAGGCGATGCAATAGAGAGGGTCTGGTTCCTACTTGGGACGTAATGAAATTTATGATGAAGAAAAGATACGTCCCTCTCCTTTACCACCGCGAGCTTCAAAGAAATTTTAGGAAGCTTTCTAAAAAAACTAAGAGTGTTGAAGAATACTTTGAGGAGTTTGAGCATCTAAAAAACCGTATCCAAGTTGAAGATACTGAAAAAGCACTCATGGCTAAATTCTTAGATGGCTTACAAGATCGCATAGCTCAGAAAGTAGAGAGGTTGACTTACCACGACTTTGATGAGGCGGCCACAAACACTCTGTGGAATACTCAAGCTTCCGGGTCCACACCAATGTTTCTAAGTTCGTCGACAAGGGCAAGGGTCCGGCCATTGAGTCTAAGACTTCCGCCAAGGCTTATGAGTCTCCTAAGGATGTGAGAACTGATCCAAGGGGAGCTTCCTCTGGTTCAAGAACTCGAGACATCACTTGTTTCAAATGTAGAGGCCGAGGTCATTACGCTAGAGAGTGCCCAAACCCGAGAGCTATGATCATCACTCCCTCCAGAGAATATAAGTCACAAGATGAGGATGAACCTCAAGAGCAAGCTGGGAGTCTGGAAGAAGAGATTGCCTATCTTGATGAAGGAGAACTTCTGATCATTAGACGCGTCGTAAGTGCTAAACAATCACTGGATGAGACGGAACAACGCGAGAACATCTTCCATACACGGTGCACGGTAAAGGATAAAATTTGTGGTTTGATTATTGATTGGGGGGTCTTGCACTAATGTGGCTAGTTTATACATGGTAGAAAAGCTTAGCCAAGAGACCATGAAGCATCCAAGACCTTATAGGCCTAGATGGCTTAATGACAAAACGAAATTGAGAATCAATGAACAAGTTAGGATTCCGTTTAGTGTGTGTAAGTATCGTGATGATGTGTTGTGTGATATAGTTCCTATGCAAGCCACTCATCTTCTGTTAGAAAGGCCATGGCAATATGATAAGGAATCAATTCATCATGGTAGATCTAATCAGTACACCTTCATGCATAATGATAAGAAGATTAGTCTAGCTCCATTAACGCCTTCATAAGTGCATGAGATGCAACTTAAGCTCTCTAAGGATAAGACTAGTTCTAATCTTAATCTCTTTATAATGCCTGGTAAAGTTAAGGAAACCATACATGATTACCCTTGTCCTAATCTATTGACAAGTTTTCAAGATGTTGTGAGTATAGGTTCTAAAGCCAAAGCGCATACACGGGATCTAAGTCAACCCGAGGACACTAGCATGACCGAATCTTCCGTCATTCTACCACCCACTAGAGACATCGAGAACTCCTTGGATGTGACCAGTAATGAGGATGAGGGTAACAATCAAGCCATAATCTCGCCTCTCAAGTCCTTACTAGTGATACGATCATCAACACGATTATTTCTACCACCACGGATCAAGAAGGGCCAAACCAAGAATGAGAGGTTATGGAGCTGGTCAAGCTTATTGAGGAGGTGACCAGAAGCATGGAGAGAACTTCAAAGGAGCCACTCATCATGTCCTTGCCTAACCATACGATGCGGATGCCCCACGAGACTAACCCCGGACCTGGTAGCGGCCAAGTGAAGCGATCCAAATTAAAAATGAGTCACGAAGGCTCACGGACATGTAGCCTTAGAAGTGAGGCTTTGCATGTCCTCACTAACCACTAGTGAGGACCTCCCAAGAGTCTAGGTGAGTATCATATTTTTTCCCTACTCCTAAGTTTCCCACTGGATTTTTACTAGGAAAAGTTTAACGAGGCGAGAAAGGCTTAGAGCATCACATTCCAACCTCCTTAGTTTATCAACTTGGAAACACTCATGAAAAGATTGATAGATTAGGAAAATCATTACTTTTATATTCCCCTTCTTTTGTGTTGCTTTTGAGACATGTGCTTTATTGGGTTTATTTGTGACTTAAATATTTTAATGTTTTAGACTCAACTATCAAAGGTTGTTCTAATTTGGCTTGGACCCATTGAAATTTTAAGATGTCCTAGTTTGTAGCTTATAAAAGCATAACTCTTTCTCATTAATGAATCAAGCAACCATTTAGTAAAAAGTATCAACTTTGACTAATCTTGGAGATTAGTGTTTCTCTTTGGTATTGAGGTTAGTCCTCTACCTTTGAGGTGGCTGTATCAAAGGGGTTCTCATACCCTTTGGGGTACCTTCACTCCACCAGTTGTTTCACTCCACCACCATCTTCCCTCGCTTGCTCACGGTGACCCTTATCCCGTGAACTAGCTCCGCCGTCCGCTCCACCTAACCGTTCTTCCTTTCAGCTCATGGGTCTCTTGCTTGGTTGGCTCATGTTCCCAGCTCCTTCATCCATCACCTTCACCGTCCATCACACCATCTCAGCCTCCACCACTCTTTCCACCATCCGCTAGCCCCAAACAGACCAAATCGCCGAGTTCTTCCTCCATTTCGTTCATTTGGTTCCTTTGAGCTTGGATAACCTTCTCCCCGTGCTTCTAGATGTGCATCATTTGGTATCAGAGCCTAAAATTTCTAAAGGTTGCATCTTTCCAACTCTTTAGCTTGTTTATGCTTGAATCTAAGAGTAAATTTTTGCATCTTTGGTTCAATTTTTGGTGACTTCTTTTGCTAGGGTGTTAGATTTGGTTTGCTTGTGTTTTTAGCTTTTTTTAGGGTGTTAAAAAGCTTGTGTTTTGTTCTTGAGTCATTTGAGGAACAAGCTGGTTTTTGTTTGTTTCAAAATCGCTCAAAGTTTCAATTTTTTTGGTTTTCAGTGTTCTTTGTGTTTAGGTTGATAGATCCGGTTCTTTGGAGTAGTTTGCATGCTAGGTTGGCTTCTGAGTCATGATTTGTGTCTAGAGCCACCATTGTTATCAGTAGATAACTCGTGCCTCCAGTAGAGAACCTAAGTTAAAGAAGAGGGTGTTTTTGCAAAAATTAGAAAGTTTAAGATTGTACATTGCTTTTGCTTTTATTTTTGCCAATTCAATTGTGGTCCTTGCTAGATATATTGTGCACTTAAATTTGAATTTTGAGTGTGCTTTAAGTGATAAAATATGGCTTTATTTATCTTAGTTGAACCGTTTAAATTATTAGCTCGGTTTGAATTAATTTTGCCGGTTTGATAGTCTAAGTTTATTTTCGATTTTGGTTTGTGTTTGCGAGGTGAACAAGGGCTCATGGCTAAGCCCCCTGATATTGAGAGCCTCCTCAACAACATCCAAGATCAGCTCCAACATCTTGGAGAAAGATTAGACCGAGTATAATCGCCGAGACACTACCCCAAGCCTCCGCCGGTTCAAACGTCCGACAAAGAGTTTGATGAAGTTGGGTTCCGATCTCCTAGACAAGTAATGCTGAGGTCAAGAAGAGTTGATAAGGCAAGATATGATCAAGAGAATCCTAGACTCCACGCCTCAAGCCTCGAGATTAATGGTCCTTTATACACGGGAAAGGGTGAAACCAAAGTTTACTTTGCTTGGGAGCGAAGGATGGACCGTGTCTTCAAGTATCATGGCTATGGAGAGCTTGAGAAGGTTTCCTTTGCTGTTTACTCACCAGCCTTGCTAAAATTTGGTGGGATCGAGAAATGACCATAAAGAAGAGAACTAGGGTGATTCGGTTCCTTCTTGGGAGGTTATGAAGTTTATGATGAGGAAACGCTTTGTTCCCCATTGTCATTGTCGAGAGCTACAATATGAGAGTATTGAAAAGCCTCAAGTAAAGAGAAGGGTCACAAGCTACAACCGACACAACACACCATGGGGAACACAAGACCTCAGTTCACACTACAATGAAGTCTCTAAGTTCATTGTTAGTGGAAAGGCTTTTCCGTTAAATCGATGGTTAAGGCCACTTGTAGTGAGTCTCAAGAAGAAGATAAACTTCAAGGAGAGGGCAAAAGCCTTAAGAAGAAAAAGAATCACCTTGTGTTTGAAGTTTTGTCTCGGGAAAACATTTCTACGAGTACCACGGAAATAAAGGCGCTAGGAAACGAGTGTTTTAATGGCCTATATAAAGAAGAACTGATCATTGAGAGTAGTATGGCTGAACAAGATCTTGAATCTTATCATAACTCCTATGTGTATAGTCAGCCACAGTTTGAGGAGAAGAAGTTGAGTACCCCTCAAGGTACCGAGAGAGAGTTGCCGGAAGAGCTAACTCACGGGACAACGCTAACGGGTCCATTCGATAATGAGAGAATCTCGCGTGTCTTGAAGGCGCCTATCCGCGAAACTAGGCTGAGAAGTGAGGTTGAGAATTGTCTTACAAGATGCTTGGAACTCAAGAAAGATGAATCAAGAATGCATCTTCACCGGTTTCACCGCCTCTTGATCTATGCCGCTAAACCATGGCAAGACGTGTTTGAGAATGTGTTCAAAGGTGGACCACTAGATATATCCTCACCTCTTAAGCATAAAGAGATCCTCCCACATGTGGAGGAGGTTGAGGAAGGAAAGAACAACAGCCTTACTGAAACTTGGTTTAGGAGAGACACACTCTCCATCCACATAGAGTTGAAGTTGTTTGGTTTTGAATATTCTAAGGATCCGAGACTTGGGGTGTGTTTTGCTGAGTCTAGTCTTGGTTCTTACTGCAAGTTGTCCATCCAATAAGGGTTTATGAACAAGAAAGGAAGGGTTTACCCACTTCAAGGACCCTTGGAGAAGTTGATGGTGAAAGGTACCCATGGAAGAGGTCCGAGGGCTCTTTTCGGTTTTGGGGCAACATGAGTGTCAGAAAAGAAGACTTCTATTGGTCTAGGCTGAGCGTTTTGATTGAGATATGCTGTGTTAAGAGTCATGCCTTTAATTCGCTTTGGTGGTTTTCAACATTTCATGAACATATTTTCCTCCTTCTCAATTCTTATGAGTTGTCGCTGTTTTCAATGGAAGGTCACGAAATTTCAATACGCATTGTCATAATAAAGTTTGATATATAGAAACATATACCACTTATGAGCATATTTATCCCCTTAATTCACTTTGGTGGTTTTCAACATTTCATGAATTTATTTTTCTCCTTCTCGATTCTTATGAGTTATCGCTAATTTCAATGGAAGACCACGAAATCTCGAAAGACATTGTCATAATAAAGTTTGATATATAGAAACATACACCACTTATGAGCATATTTATGCCCTTAATTCACTTTTGTGGTTAACAGTTCATGAACTTATTTTCTTCCTTCTCGATTCCTATGAGTTATCACTATTTTCAATGGAAGGTCAAGAAATCTCGAAACGCAGTATCATAATAAGATTTGATATATTGAAACTTACACCACTTACGAGCGTATTTATGTCCTTAATACACTTTGGTGGTTTTCCACATTTCATCAACTAATTTTCCTACTTCAATAGAATATCACGAAATCTCGAAATGCATTATCATAATAAAGTTTGATATATAGAATTTTATACCACTTATGAGCATATTTATCCTCTTAATTCACTTTGGTGGTTTTCAACATTTCATGAACTTATTTTCCTCCTTCTCGATTCTTATGAGTTGTCGCTGTTTTAAATGGAAGGTCACAAAATCTCGAAACGCAGTATCATAATAAGGTTTGATATATTGAAACTTACACCACTTATGAGCGTATTTGTGCCCTTAATTCACTTTGATGGTTTTCAACATTGCATGAACTGAGTTTCCTCCTTCTCGATTTTTATGAGTTATCGCTGTTTTCAATGGAAGGTTATGAAATCTCGAAACGCAATGTCATAATAAAGTTTGATATATTGAAACATACACCACTTATGAGCGTATTTATGCCTTAATACACTTTGGTGGTTTTCAACATTTCATCAACTTATTTTCCTCCTTCTCGATTCTTATGAGTTATCGCTGTTTTCAATGGAAGGTCACGAAATTTCAAAACGCATTGTCATAATAAAGTTTGATATAAAGAAACATACACCACTTATGAGCATATTTGTCCCCTTAATTCACTTTGGTGGTTTTCAACATTTCATGAAATTATTTTCTTCCTTCTCGATTCTTATGAGTTATCGCTGTTTTCAATGGAAGATCAAGAAATCTCGAAACGCATTGTCATAATAAAGTTTGATATATAGAAACATACACCACTTATGAGCATATTTATGCCCTTAATTCACTTTTGTGGTCAAGATTTCATGAACTTATTTTTCTCCTTCTCGATTCTTATGAGTTGTCGCTGTTTTCAATGGAAGGTCACGAAATCTCGAAACGCCGTATAATAATAAGGTTTGATATATTGAAACTTACACCATTTATGAGCGTATTTATGCAATTCATTCACTTTGATGGTTTTCAACATTGCATGAACTGAGTTTCCTCCTTCTCGATTTTTATGAGTTATCGCTGTTTTCAATAGAATATAACGAAATCTCGAAACGCATTATCATAATAAAGTTTAATATATAGAATTTTATACCATTTATGAGCATATTTATCCTCTTAATTCATTTTGGTGATTTTCAACATTTAATGAACTTATTTTCCTCTTTCTCGATTCTTAAGAGTTGTCGCTGTTTTCAACGGAAGGTCACGAAATCTCGAAACGCAGTATCATAATAAGGTTTGATATATTGAAACTTACACCACTTATGAGCGTATCTATGCCCTTAATTCACTTTAGTGGTTTTCAGCATCTCATGAACTGATTTTTCTCCTTCTCGATTCTAATGAGTTATCGCTGTTTTCAATGGAAGGTCACGAAATCTTGAAACGCAGTATCATAATAAAGTTAGATATATTGAAACTTACACCACTTATGAGCGTATTTATGCCCTTAATTCACTTTGGTGGTTTTCAACATTTCATGAACTGATTTACCTCCTCGATTTTTATGAGTTATCGTTGTTTTCAATGGAAGGTCACGAAATCTCGAAAGGCAATGTCATAATAAAGTTTGATATATTGAAACATACACACTTTTGAGCATATTTATCCTTTTAATTCAGTTTGGTGGTTTTTAATATTTAATGAACTTATTTTTTTCCTTCTCGATTCTTATGAGTTGTCGCTGTTTTCAATGGAAGTTCACGAAATCTCGAAATGCAGTATCATAATAAAGTTTGATATATTGAAACTTACACCACTTATGAGAGTATTTATGCCCTTAATTCACTTTGGTGGTTTTCAATATTTCATGAAATTGTTTTCCTCCTCGATTCTTATGAGTTATCGCTGTTTTCAATGGAAGGTTAAGAAATTTCAAAACGCATTACCATAATAAAGTTTGATATAAAGAAACATACACCACTTATGCGCATATTTGTCCCCTTAATTCAGTTTGGTGGTTTTCAACATTTCATGAAGTTATTTTCTTCCTTATCGATTCTTATGAGTTATCGCTGTTTTCAATGGAAGATCACGAAATCTCGAAACGCATTGTCATAATAAAGTTTGATATATAGAAACTACCACTTATGAGCGTATATATGCAATTAATTCACTTTAGTGGTTTTCAACATTTTATGACCTTATTTTCCTTCTTCTCGATTCTTATGAGTTATCGCTGTTTTCAATGGAATATCACGAAATCTCGAAATGCATTGTCATAATAAAGTTTGATATATAGAATTTTACACCACTTATGAGCATATTTATCCTCTTAATTCACTTTGGTGGTTTTCAACATTTCATGAACTTATTTTCCTCCTTCTCGATTCTTATGAGTTGTCGCTGTTTTAAATGGAAAGTCACAAAATCTCAGAACGCAGTATCATAATAAAGTTTGATATATTGAAACTTACACCACTTATGAGCGTATTTGTGCCCTTAATTCACTTTGGTGGTTTTCAACATTGCACGAACTGATTTTCCTCCTTCTCGATTTTTATGAGTTATCGCTGTTTTCAATGGAAGGTCACGAAATCTCGAAACGCAATGTCATAATAAAGTTTGATATATTGAAACATACACCACTTATGAGCGTATTTGTGCCCATAATTCACTTTGGTGGTTTTTAGCATCTCATAAACTGATTTTCCTCCTTCTCGATTCTAATGAGTTATCGCTGTTTTCAATGGAAGGTCACGAAATCTCGAAACGCAATATCATAATAAGGTTTGATATATTGAAACTTACACCACTTATGAGCGTATTTGTACCCTTAATTCACTTTGGTGGTTTTCAGCATCTCATGAACTGATTTTCCTCTTTCTCGATTCTAATGAGTTATCGCTGTTTTCAATGGAAGGTCACGAAATCTTGAAACCCAGTATCATAATAAGGTTGGATATATTGAAACTTACACCACTTATGAGCATATTTATGCCCTTAATTCACTTTGGTGGTTTTCAACATTTCATGAAGTGATTTTCCTCCTTCTCGATTTTTATGTGTTATCGCTGTTTTCAATGGAAGATCACGAAATCTCGAAACGCATTGTCGTAATAAAGTTTTATATATAGAATTTTACACCACTTATGAGCATATTTATCCTCTTAATTCACTTTGGTGGTTTTCAACATTTTATGAACTTATTTTTCTCCTTCTCTGTTCTTATGAGTTGTAAGCTGTTTTAAATTGAATGTCACAAAATCTCAAAACGCAGTATCATAATAAGGTTTGATATATTGAAACTTACACCACTTATGAGCGTATTTGTGCCCTTAATTCACTTTGGTGGTTTTCAACATTGCATGAACTGATTTTCCTCCTTCTCGATTTTTATGAGTTATCGCTGTTTTCAATGGAAGGTCACGATATCTCCAAACGCAATGTCATAATACTGTTTGATATATTGAAACATACACCACTTATGAGCATATTTATCCTCTTAATTCACTTTGGTGGTTTTCAACATTTTATTAACTTATTTTTCTCCTTCTCGATTCTTATGAGTTGTAGCTGTTTTAAATGGAATGTCACAAAATCTCGAAACGCAGTATCATAATAAGGTTTGATATATTGAAACTTACACCACTTATGAGCGTATTTGTGCCCTTAATTCACTTTGGTGGTTTTCAACATTGCACGAACTGATTTTCCTCCTTCTCGATTTTTATGAGTTATCGCTGTTTTCAATGGAAGGTCACGAAATCTCGAAACGCAATGTCATAATAAAGTTTGATATATTGAAACATACACCACTTATGAGCATATTTATCCTCTTAATTCACTTTGGTGGTTTTCAACATTTAATAAACTTATTTTCCTCCTTCTCGATTCTTATGAGTTATCGCTGTTTTCAATGGAAGGTCACAAAATCTCGAAACGCAGTATCATAATAAGGTTTGATATATTGAAACTTACACCACTTATGGGCGTATTTGTGCCCTTAATTCACTTTGGTGGTTTTCAACATTTCATGAACTGATTTTCCTTCTTCTCGATTCTTATGAGTTATCGCTGTTTTCAATGGAATATCACGAAATCTCTAAACACATTGTCATAATAAAGTTTGATATATAGAATTTTACACCATTTATGAGCATATTTATCATCTTAATTCACTTTGGTAGTTTTCAACATTTCATGAACTTATTTTGCTCCTTCTCGATTCTCATGAGTTGTCGCTGTTTTAAATAGAAGGTCACAAAATCTCAGAACACAGTATCATAATATGGTTTGATATATTGAAACTTACAGCACTTATGAACATATTTATCCCCTAATTCACCTTGGTGGTTTCCAACATTTCATGAATTTATTTTCTTGCTTCTCGATTCTTATGAGTTATCGCTGTTTTCAATGGAAGATCAGGAAATCTCGTAACGCATTACCATAATAAAGTTTGATATATAGAATTTTATACCACTTATGAGCATCTTTATCCTCTTAATTCACTTTCGTGGTTTCTCAACATTTAATGAACTTATTTTCCTCCTCCTCGATTCTTATGAGTTGTCGCTGTTTTAAATGGAAGGTCACAAATTCTCGAAACGCAGTATCATAATAAGGTTTGATATATTGAAACTTACACCACTTATGAGCGTATTTGTGCCCTTAATTCACTTTGATGGTTTTCAACATTGCATGAACTGAGTTTCCTCCTTTTCGATTTTTATGAGTTATCGCTGTTTTCAATGGAAGGTTATGAAATCTCGAAACGCAATGTCATAATAAAGTTTGATATATTGAAACATACACCACTTATGAGCGTATTTATGCCTTAATACACTTTGGTGGTTTTCAACATTTCATCAACTTATTTTCCTCCTTCTCGATTCTTATGAGTTATCGCTGTTTTCAATGGAAGGTCACAAAATCTCGAAACGCAGTATCATAATAAGGTTTGATATATTGAAACTTACACCACTTATGAGCGTATTTGTGCCCTTAATTCACTTTGGTGGTTTTCAACATTGCATGAACTGATTTTTCTCCTTCTCGATTTTTATGAGTTATCGCTGTTTTCAATGGAAGGTCACGATATCTCCAAACGCAATGTCATAATACGGTTTGATATATTGAAACATACACCACTTATGAGCATATTTATCCTCTTAATTCACTTTGGTGGTTTTCAACATTTTATTAACTTATTTTTCTCCTTCTCGATTCTTATGAGTTGTAGCTGTTTTAAATGGAATGTCACAAAATCTCGAAACGCAGTATCATAATAAGGTTTGATATATTGAAACTTACACCACTTATGAGCGTATTTGTGCCCTTAATTCACTTTGGTGGTTTTCAACATTGCACGAACTGATTTTCCTCCTTCTCGATTTTTATGAGTTATCGCTGTTTTCAATGGAAGGTCACGAAATCTCGAAACGCAATGTCATAATAAAGTTTGATATATTGAAACATACACCACTTATGAGCGTATTTGTGCCCATAATTCACTTTGGTGGTTTTTAGCATCTCATAAACTGATTTTCCTCCTTCTCGATTCTAATGAGTTATCGCTGTTTTCAATGGAAGGTCACGAAATCTCGAAACGCAATATCATAATAAGGTTTGATATATTGAAACTTACACCACTTATGAGCGTATTTGTACCCTTAATTCACTTTGGTGGTTTTCAGCATCTCATGAACTGATTTTCCTCTTTCTCGATTCTAATGAGTTATCGCTGTTTTCAATGGAAGGTCACGAAATCTTGAAACCCAGTATCATAATAAGGTTGGATATATTGAAACTTACACCACTTATGAGCATATTTATGCCCTTAATTCACTTTGGTGGTTTTCAACATTTCATGAAGTGATTTTCCTCCTTCTCGATTTTTATGTGTTATCGCTGTTTTCAATGGAAGATCACGAAATCTCGAAACGCATTGTCGTAATAAAGTTTTATATATAGAATTTTACACCACTTATGAGCATATTTATCCTCTTAATTCACTTTGGTGGTTTTCAACATTTTATGAACTTATTTTTCTCCTTCTCTGTTCTTATGAGTTGTAACTGTTTTAAATTGAATGTCACAAAATCTCAAAACGCAGTATCATAATAAGGTTTGATATATTGAAACTTACACCACTTATGAGCGTATTTGTGCCCTTAATTCACTTTGGTGGTTTTCAACATTGCATGAACTGATTTTCCTCCTTCTCGATTTTTATGAGTTATCGCTGTTTTCAATGGAAGGTCACGATATCTCCAAACGCAATGTCATAATACTGTTTGATATATTGAAACATACACCACTTATGAGCATATTTATCCTCTTAATTCACTTTGGTGGTTTTCAACATTTTATTAACTTATTTTTCTCCTTCTCGATTCTTATGAGTTGTAGCTGTTTTAAATGGAATGTCACAAAATCTCGAAACGCAGTATCATAATAAGGTTTGATATATTGAAACTTACACCACTTATGAGCGTATTTGTGCCCTTAATTCACTTTGGTGGTTTTCAACATTGCACGAACTGATTTTCCTCCTTCTCGATTTTTATGAGTTATCGCTGTTTTCAATGGAAGGTCACGAAATCTCGAAACGCAATGTCATAATAAAGTTTGATATATTGAAACATACACCACTTATGAGCATATTTATCCTCTTAATTCACTTTGGTGGTTTTCAACATTTAATAAACTTATTTTCCTCCTTCTCGATTCTTATGAGTTATCGCTGTTTTCAATGGAAGGTCACAAAATCTCGAAACGCAGTATCATAATAAGGTTTGATATATTGAAACTTACACCACTTATGGGCGTATTTGTGCCCTTAATTCACTTTGGTGGTTTTCAACATTTCATGAACTGATTTTCCTTCTTCTCGATTCTTATGAGTTATCGCTGTTTTCAATGGAATATCACGAAATCTCTAAACACATTGTCATAATAAAGTTTGATATATAGAATTTTACACCATTTATGAGCATATTTATCATCTTAATTCACTTTGGTAGTTTTCAACATTTCATGAACTTATTTTGCTCCTTCTCGATTCTCATGAGTTGTCGCTGTTTTAAATAGAAGGTCACAAAATCTCAGAACACAGTATCATAATATGGTTTGATATATTGAAACTTACAGCACTTATGAACATATTTATCCCCTAATTCACCTTGGTGGTTTCCAACATTTCATGAATTTATTTTCTTGCTTCTCGATTCTTATGAGTTATCGCTGTTTTCAATGGAAGATCAGGAAATCTCGTAACGCATTACCATAATAAAGTTTGATATATAGAATTTTATACCACTTATGAGCATCTTTATCCTCTTAATTCACTTTCGTGGTTTCTCAACATTTAATGAACTTATTTTCCTCCTCCTCGATTCTTATGAGTTGTCGCTGTTTTAAATGGAAGGTCACAAATTCTCGAAACGCAGTATCATAATAAGGTTTGATATATTGAAACTTACACCACTTATGAGCGTATTTGTGCCCTTAATTCACTTTGATGGTTTTCAACATTGCATGAACTGAGTTTCCTCCTTTTCGATTTTTATGAGTTATCGCTGTTTTCAATGGAAGGTTATGAAATCTCGAAACGCAATGTCATAATAAAGTTTGATATATTGAAACATACACCACTTATGAGCGTATTTATGCCTTAATACACTTTGGTGGTTTTCAACATTTCATCAACTTATTTTCCTCCTTCTCGATTCTTATGAGTTATCGCTGTTTTCAATGGAAGGTCACAAAATCTCGAAACGCAGTATCATAATAAGGTTTGATATATTGAAACTTACACCACTTATGAGCGTATTTGTGCCCTTAATTCACTTTGATGGTTTTCAACATTGCATGAACTGAGTTTCCTCCTTTTCGATTTTTATGAGTTATCGCTGTTTTCAATGGAAGGTTATGAAATCTCGAAACGCAATGTCATAATAAAGTTTGATATATTGAAACATACACCACTTATGAGCGTATTTATGCCTTAATACACTTTGGTGGTTTTCAACATTTCATCAACTTATTTTCCTCCTTCTCGATTCTTATGAGTTATCGCTGTTTTCAATGGAAGGTCACAAAATCTCGAAACGCAGTATCATAATAAGGTTTGATATATTGAAACTTACACCACTTATGAGCGTATTTGTGCCCTTAATTCACTTTGGTGGTTTTCAACATTGCATGAACTGATTTTTCTCCTTCTCGATTTTTATGAGTTATCGCTGTTTTCAATGGAAGGTCACGATATCTCCAAACGCAATGTCATAATACGGTTTGATATATTGAAACATACACCACTTATGAGCATATTTATCCTCTTAATTCACTTTGGTGGTTTTCAACATTTTATTAACTTATTTTTCTCCTTCTCGATTCTTATGAGTTGTAGCTGTTTTAAATGGAATGTCACAAAATCTCGAAACGCAGTATCATAATAAGGTTTGATATATTGAAACTTACACCACTTATGAGCGTATTTGTGCCCTTAATTCACTTTGGTGGTTTTCAACATTGCACGAACTGATTTTCCTCCTTCTCGATTTTTATGAGTTATCGCTGTTTTCAATGGAAGGTCACGAAATCTCGAAACGCAATGTCATAATAAAGTTTGATATATTGAAACATACACCACTTATGAGCGTATTTGTGCCCATAATTCACTTTGGTGGTTTTTAGCATCTCATAAACTGATTTTCCTCCTTCTCGATTCTAATGAGTTATCGCTGTTTTCAATGGAAGGTCACGAAATCTCGAAACGCAATATCATAATAAGGTTTGATATATTGAAACTTACACCACTTATGAGCGTATTTGTACCCTTAATTCACTTTGGTGGTTTTCAGCATCTCATGAACTGATTTTCCTCTTTCTCGATTCTAATGAGTTATCGCTGTTTTCAATGGAAGGTCACGAAATCTTGAAACCCAGTATCATAATAAGGTTGGATATATTGAAACTTACACCACTTATGAGCATATTTATGCCCTTAATTCACTTTGGTGGTTTTCAACATTTCATGAAGTGATTTTCCTCCTTCTCGATTTTTATGTGTTATCGCTGTTTTCAATGGAAGATCACGAAATCTCGAAACGCATTGTCGTAATAAAGTTTTATATATAGAATTTTACACCACTTATGAGCATATTTATCCTCTTAATTCACTTTGGTGGTTTTCAACATTTTATGAACTTATTTTCTCTCCTTCTCTGTTCTTATGAGTTGTAACTGTTTTAAATTGAATGTCACAAAATCTCAAAACGCAGTATCATAATAAGGTTTGATATATTGAAACTTACACCACTTATGAGCGTATTTGTGCCCTTAATTCACTTTGGTGGTTTTCAACATTGCATGAACTGATTTTCCTCCTTCTCGATTTTTATGAGTTATCGCTGTTTTCAATGGAAGGTCACGATATCTCCAAACGCAATGTCATAATACTGTTTGATATATTGAAACATACACCACTTATGAGCATATTTATCCTCTTAATTCACTTTGGTGGTTTTCAACATTTTATTAACTTATTTTTCTCCTTCTCGATTCTTATGAGTTGTAGCTGTTTTAAATGGAATGTCACAAAATCTCGAAACGCAGTATCATAATAAGGTTTGATATATTGAAACTTACACCACTTATGAGCGTATTTGTGCCCTTAATTCACTTTGGTGGTTTTCAACATTGCACGAACTGATTTTCCTCCTTCTCGATTTTTATGAGTTATCGCTGTTTTCAATGGAAGGTCACGAAATCTCGAAACGCAATGTCATAATAAAGTTTGATATATTGAAACATACACCACTTATGAGCATATTTATCCTCTTAATTCACTTTGGTGGTTTTCAACATTTAATAAACTTATTTTCCTCCTTCTCGATTCTTATGAGTTATCGCTGTTTTCAATGGAAGGTCACAAAATCTCGAAACGCAGTATCATAATAAGGTTTGATATATTGAAACTTACACCACTTATGGGCGTATTTGTGCCCTTAATTCACTTTGGTGGTTTTCAACATTTCATGAACTGATTTTCCTTCTTCTCGATTCTTATGAGTTATCGCTGTTTTCAATGGAATATCACGAAATCTCTAAACACATTGTCATAATAAAGTTTGATATATAGAATTTTACACCATTTATGAGCATATTTATCATCTTAATTCACTTTGGTAGTTTTCAACATTTCATGAACTTATTTTGCTCCTTCTCGATTCTCATGAGTTGTCGCTGTTTTAAATAGAAGGTCACAAAATCTCAGAACACAGTATCATAATATGGTTTGATATATTGAAACTTACAGCACTTATGAACATATTTATCCCCTAATTCACCTTGGTGGTTTCCAACATTTCATGAATTTATTTTCTTGCTTCTCGATTCTTATGAGTTATCGCTGTTTTCAATGGAAGATCAGGAAATCTCGTAACGCATTACCATAATAAAGTTTGATATATAGAATTTTATACCACTTATGAGCATCTTTATCCTCTTAATTCACTTTCGTGGTTTCTCAACATTTAATGAACTTATTTTCCTCCTCCTCGATTCTTATGAGTTGTCGCTGTTTTAAATGGAAGGTCACAAATTCTCGAAACGCAGTATCATAATAAGGTTTGATATATTGAAACTTACACCACTTATGAGCGTATTTGTGCCCTTAATTCACTTTGATGGTTTTCAACATTGCATGAACTGAGTTTCCTCCTTTTCGATTTTTATGAGTTATCGCTGTTTTCAATGGAAGGTTATGAAATCTCGAAACGCAATGTCATAATAAAGTTTGATATATTGAAACATACACCACTTATGAGCGTATTTATGCCTTAATACACTTTGGTGGTTTTCAACATTTCATCAACTTATTTTCCTCCTTCTCGATTCTTATGAGTTATCGCTGTTTTCAATGGAAGGTCACAAAATCTCGAAACGCAGTATCATAATAAGGTTTGATATATTGAAACTTACACCACTTATGAGCGTATTTGTGCCCTTAATTCACTTTGGTGGTTTTCAACATTGCATGAACTGATTTTTCTCCTTCTCGATTTTTATGAGTTATCGCTGTTTTCAATGGAAGGTCACGATATCTCCAAACGCAATGTCATAATACGGTTTGATATATTGAAACATACACCACTTATGAGCATATTTATCCTCTTAATTCACTTTGGTGGTTTTCAACATTTTATTAACTTATTTTTCTCCTTCTCGATTCTTATGAGTTGTAGCTGTTTTAAATGGAATGTCACAAAATCTCGAAACGCAGTATCATAATAAGGTTTGATATATTGAAACTTACACCACTTATGAGCGTATTTGTGCCCTTAATTCACTTTGGTGGTTTTCAACATTGCACGAACTGATTTTCCTCCTTCTCGATTTTTATGAGTTATCGCTGTTTTCAATGGAAGGTCACGAAATCTCGAAACGCAATGTCATAATAAAGTTTGATATATTGAAACATACACCACTTATGAGCGTATTTGTGCCCATAATTCACTTTGGTGGTTTTTAGCATCTCATAAACTGATTTTCCTCCTTCTCGATTCTAATGAGTTATCGCTGTTTTCAATGGAAGGTCACGAAATCTCGAAACGCAATATCATAATAAGGTTTGATATATTGAAACTTACACCACTTATGAGCGTATTTGTACCCTTAATTCACTTTGGTGGTTTTCAGCATCTCATGAACTGATTTTCCTCTTTCTCGATTCTAATGAGTTATCGCTGTTTTCAATGGAAGGTCACGAAATCTTGAAACCCAGTATCATAATAAGGTTGGATATATTGAAACTTACACCACTTATGAGCATATTTATGCCCTTAATTCACTTTGGTGGTTTTCAACATTTCATGAAGTGATTTTCCTCCTTCTCGATTTTTATGTGTTATCGCTGTTTTCAATGGAAGATCACGAAATCTCGAAACGCATTGTCATAATAAAGTTTGATCTATAGAATTTTACACCACTTATGAGCATATTTATCCTCTTCATTCACTTTGGTGGTTTTCAATATTTCATGTACCTATTTTCCTCCTTCTCGATTCCTATGAGTTGTCGCTGTTTTAAATGGAAAGTAACAAAATCTCGGAACGCAGTATCATAATAAGGTTTGATATATTGAAACTTACACCACTTATGAGCGTATTTGTGCCCTTAATTCACTTTGGTGGTTTTCAACATTTCATGAACTGATTTTCCTTCTTCTCGATTCTTATGAGTTATCGCTGTTTTCAATGGAATATCACGAAATCTCTAAACACATTGTCATAATAAAGTTTGATATATAGAATTTTACACCACTTATGAGCATATTTATCATCTTAATTCACTTTGGTAGTTTTCAACATTTCATGAACTTATTTTCCTCCTTCTCGATTCTTATGAGTTGTCGCTGTTTTAAATAGAAGGTCACAAAATCTCAGAACACAGTATCATAATATGGTTTGATATATTGAAACTTACAGCACTTATGAACATATTTATCCCCTAATTCACCTTGGTGGTTTCCAACATTTCATGAATTTATTTTCTTCCTTCTCGATTCTTATGAGTTATCGCTGTTTTCAATAGAAGATCAGGAAATCTCGTAACGCATTACCATAATAAAGTTTGATATATAGAATTTTATACCACTTATGAGCATATTTATCCTCTTAATTCACTTTGGTGGTTTTTCAACATTTAATGAACTTATTTTCCTCCTTCTCGATTCTTATCAGTTGTCGCTATTTTCAATGGAAGGTCACGAAATCTCGAACCGCAGTATCATAATAAGGTTTGATATATTGAAACTTACACCACTTATGAGCGTATCTGTGGCCTTAATTCACTTTGGTGGTTTTCAGCATCTCATGAACTGATTTTCCTCCTTCTCGACTCTAATGAGTTATCGCTGTTTTCAATGGAAGGTCACGAAATCTTCAAACACAGTATCATAATAAGATTTGATATATTGAAACTTACACTACTTATGAGCGTATTTATGCCCTTAATTCACTTTGGTGGTTTTCAACATTTCATGAAATTATTTTCCTCCTCGATTTTTATGAGTTATCGTTGTTTTCAATGGAAGGTCACGAAATCTCGAAAGGCAATGTCATAATAAAGTTTGATATATTGAAACATACACACTTTTGAGCATATTTATCCTTTTAATTCAGTTTGGTGGTTTTTAATATTTAATGAACTTATTTTTTTCCTTCTCGATTCTTATGAGTTGTCGCTGTTTTCAATGGAAGTTCACGAAATCTCGAAATGCAGTATCATAATAAAGTTTGATATATTGAAACTTACACCACTTATGAGAGTATTTATGCCCTTAATTCACTTTGGTGGTTTTCAATATTTCATGAAATTGTTTTCCTCCTCGATTCTTATGAGTTATCGCTGTTTTCAATGGAAGGTTAAGAAATTTCAAAACGCATTACCATAATAAAGTTTGATATAAAGAAACATACACCACTTATGCGCATATTTGTCCCCTTAATTCAGTTTGGTGGTTTTCAACATTTCATGAAGTTATTTTCTTCCTTATCGATTCTTATGAGTTATCGCTGTTTTCAATGGAAGATCACGAAATCTCGAAACGCATTGTCATAATAAAGTTTGATATATAGAAACTACCACTTATGAGCGTATATATGCAATTAATTCACTTTAGTGGTTTTCAACATTTTATGACCTTATTTTCCTTCTTCTCGATTCTTATGAGTTATCGCTGTTTTCAATGGAATATCACGAAATCTCGAAATGCATTGTCATAATAAAGTTTGATATATAGAATTTTACACCACTTATGAGCATATTTATCCTCTTAATTCACTTTGGTGGTTTTCAACATTTCATGAACTTATTTTCCTCCTTCTCGATTCTTATGAGTTGTCGCTGTTTTAAATGGAAAGTCACAAAATCTCAGAACGCAGTATCATAATAAAGTTTGATATATTGAAACTTACACCACTTATGATTTGTGCCCTTAATTCACTTTGGTGGTTTACAACATTTCATGAGCTGATTTTTCTTCTTCTCGATTTTTATGAGTTATCGCTGTTTTCAATGGAATATCACGAAATCTCGAAACACATTGTCATAATAAAGTTTGATATATAGAATTTTACACCACTTATGAGCATATTTATCCTCTTAATTCATTTTTGGTGGTTTTCAACATTTTATGCACTTATTTTCCTCCTTCTCGATTCTTATAAGTTATCGCTGTTTTCAATGGAATATCACGAAATCTCGAAACGCATTGTCGTAATAAAGTTTTATATATAGAATTTTACACCACTTATGAGCATATTTATCCTCTTAATTCACTTTGGTGGTTTTCAACATTTTATGAACTTATTTTTCTCCTTCTCTGTTCTTATGAGTTGTAACTGTTTTAAATTGAATGTCACAAAATCTCAAAACGCAGTATCATAATAAGGTTTGATATATTGAAACTTACACCACTTATGAGCGTATTTGTGCCCTTAATTCACTTTGGTGGTTTTCAACATTGCATGAACTGATTTTCCTCCTTCTCGATTTTTATGAGTTATCGCTGTTTTCAATGGAAGGTCACGATATCTCCAAACGCAATGTCATAATACTGTTTGATATATTGAAACATACACCACTTATGAGCATATTTATCCTCTTAATTCACTTTGGTGGTTTTCAACATTTTATTAACTTATTTTTCTCCTTCTCGATTCTTATGAGTTGTAGCTGTTTTAAATGGAATGTCACAAAATCTCGAAACGCAGTATCATAATAAGGTTTGATATATTGAAACTTACACCACTTATGAGCGTATTTGTGCCCTTAATTCACTTTGGTGGTTTTCAACATTGCACGAACTGATTTTCCTCCTTCTCGATTTTTATGAGTTATCGCTGTTTTCAATGGAAGGTCACGAAATCTCGAAACGCAATGTCATAATAAAGTTTGATATATTGAAACATACACCACTTATGAGCATATTTATCCTCTTAATTCACTTTGGTGGTTTTCAACATTTAATAAACTTATTTTCCTCCTTCTCGATTCTTATGAGTTATCGCTGTTTTCAATGGAAGGTCACAAAATCTCGAAACGCAGTATCATAATAAGGTTTGATATATTGAAACTTACACCACTTATGGGCGTATTTGTGCCCTTAATTCACTTTGGTGGTTTTCAACATTTCATGAACTGATTTTCCTTCTTCTCGATTCTTATGAGTTATCGCTGTTTTCAATGGAATATCACGAAATCTCTAAACACATTGTCATAATAAAGTTTGATATATAGAATTTTACACCATTTATGAGCATATTTATCATCTTAATTCACTTTGGTAGTTTTCAACATTTCATGAACTTATTTTGCTCCTTCTCGATTCTCATGAGTTGTCGCTGTTTTAAATAGAAGGTCACAAAATCTCAGAACACAGTATCATAATATGGTTTGATATATTGAAACTTACAGCACTTATGAACATATTTATCCCCTAATTCACCTTGGTGGTTTCCAACATTTCATGAATTTATTTTCTTGCTTCTCGATTCTTATGAGTTATCGCTGTTTTCAATGGAAGATCAGGAAATCTCGTAACGCATTACCATAATAAAGTTTGATATATAGAATTTTATACCACTTATGAGCATCTTTATCCTCTTAATTCACTTTCGTGGTTTCTCAACATTTAATGAACTTATTTTCCTCCTCCTCGATTCTTATGAGTTGTCGCTGTTTTAAATGGAAGGTCACAAATTCTCGAAACGCAGTATCATAATAAGGTTTGATATATTGAAACTTACACCACTTATGAGCGTATTTGTGCCCTTAATTCACTTTGATGGTTTTCAACATTGCATGAACTGAGTTTCCTCCTTTTCGATTTTTATGAGTTATCGCTGTTTTCAATGGAAGGTTATGAAATCTCGAAACGCAATGTCATAATAAAGTTTGATATATTGAAACATACACCACTTATGAGCGTATTTATGCCTTAATACACTTTGGTGGTTTTCAACATTTCATCAACTTATTTTCCTCCTTCTCGATTCTTATGAGTTATCGCTGTTTTCAATGGAAGGTCACAAAATCTCGAAACGCAGTATCATAATAAGGTTTGATATATTGAAACTTACACCACTTATGAGCGTATTTGTGCCCTTAATTCACTTTGGTGGTTTTCAACATTGCATGAACTGATTTTTCTCCTTCTCGATTTTTATGAGTTATCGCTGTTTTCAATGGAAGGTCACGATATCTCCAAACGCAATGTCATAATACGGTTTGATATATTGAAACATACACCACTTATGAGCATATTTATCCTCTTAATTCACTTTGGTGGTTTTCAACATTTTATTAACTTATTTTTCTCCTTCTCGATTCTTATGAGTTGTAGCTGTTTTAAATGGAATGTCACAAAATCTCGAAACGCAGTATCATAATAAGGTTTGATATATTGAAACTTACACCACTTATGAGCGTATTTGTGCCCTTAATTCACTTTGGTGGTTTTCAACATTGCACGAACTGATTTTCCTCCTTCTCGATTTTTATGAGTTATCGCTGTTTTCAATGGAAGGTCACGAAATCTCGAAACGCAATGTCATAATAAAGTTTGATATATTGAAACATACACCACTTATGAGCGTATTTGTGCCCATAATTCACTTTGGTGGTTTTTAGCATCTCATAAACTGATTTTCCTCCTTCTCGATTCTAATGAGTTATCGCTGTTTTCAATGGAAGGTCACGAAATCTCGAAACGCAATATCATAATAAGGTTTGATATATTGAAACTTACACCACTTATGAGCGTATTTGTACCCTTAATTCACTTTGGTGGTTTTCAGCATCTCATGAACTGATTTTCCTCTTTCTCGATTCTAATGAGTTATCGCTGTTTTCAATGGAAGGTCACGAAATCTTGAAACCCAGTATCATAATAAGGTTGGATATATTGAAACTTACACCACTTATGAGCATATTTATGCCCTTAATTCACTTTGGTGGTTTTCAACATTTCATGAAGTGATTTTCCTCCTTCTCGATTTTTATGTGTTATCGCTGTTTTCAATGGAAGATCACGAAATCTCGAAACGCATTGTCATAATAAAGTTTGATCTATAGAATTTTACACCACTTATGAGCATATTTATCCTCTTCATTCACTTTGGTGGTTTTCAATATTTCATGTACCTATTTTCCTCCTTCTCGATTCCTATGAGTTGTCGCTGTTTTAAATGGAAAGTAACAAAATCTCGGAACGCAGTATCATAATAAGGTTTGATATATTGAAACTTACACCACTTATGAGCGTATTTGTGCCCTTAATTCACTTTGGTGGTTTTCAACATTTCATGAACTGATTTTCCTTCTTCTCGATTCTTATGAGTTATCGCTGTTTTCAATGGAATATCACGAAATCTCTAAACACATTGTCATAATAAAGTTTGATATATAGAATTTTACACCACTTATGAGCATATTTATCATCTTAATTCACTTTGGTAGTTTTCAACATTTCATGAACTTATTTTCCTCCTTCTCGATTCTTATGAGTTGTCGCTGTTTTAAATAGAAGGTCACAAAATCTCAGAACACAGTATCATAATATGGTTTGATATATTGAAACTTACAGCACTTATGAACATATTTATCCCCTAATTCACCTTGGTGGTTTCCAACATTTCATGAATTTATTTTCTTCCTTCTCGATTCTTATGAGTTATCGCTGTTTTCAATAGAAGATCAGGAAATCTCGTAACGCATTACCATAATAAAGTTTGATATATAGAATTTTATACCACTTATGAGCATATTTATCCTCTTAATTCACTTTGGTGGTTTTTCAACATTTAATGAACTTATTTTCCTCCTTCTCGATTCTTATCAGTTGTCGCTATTTTCAATGGAAGGTCACGAAATCTCGAACCGCAGTATCATAATAAGGTTTGATATATTGAAACTTACACCACTTATGAGCGTATCTGTGGCCTTAATTCACTTTGGTGGTTTTCAGCATCTCATGAACTGATTTTCCTCCTTCTCGACTCTAATGAGTTATCCCTGTTTTCAATGGAAGGTCACGAAATCTTCAAACACAGTATCATAATAAGATTTGATATATTGAAACTTACACTACTTATGAGCGTATTTATGCCCTTAATTCACTTTGGTGGTTTTCAACATTTCATGAAATTATTTTCCTCCTTCTCGATTCTTATTAGTTATCGCTGTTTTCAATGGAAGGTCACGAAATTTTGAAAAGCATTGTCAATAAAAGTTTGATATAAAGAAACATACACCACTTATGAGCATATTTGTCCCTTTAATTCACTTTGGTGGTTTTCAACATTTCATGAAATTATTTTCTTCTTTCTCGATTCTTATGAGTTATCGCTGTTTTCAATGGAAGATCACAAAATCTCGAAACGCAGTGTCATAATAAAGTTTGATATATAGAAACATACACCACTTATTGATATGCTCAAATTAATACCCTAAAAGTACTAAAGCAGTTGCTGCAGTATATCAGGGGTCGAACACAAGAACTCAAGAAAACTCACGCAGTAGATGAAAGATGCAGATTAAGCTAAGCAAATCAAAGTTAAACAGTAAAATAGGTGATCGAAATATGATTGTTTTAATTCAATTCAGGGAAGGATTAGGCTCAGGGTAACTCTCAGGAAATCAATGATAGATAACAATTAATCAATTTAGGTTCAATTCAATTAAACGCCGTTCTTGAACTCAAACATGAAAGTATAGTTAACCAACTGTCGTTGCGAAAACTAACTAAGTCTAAAGTCTAAGATTCCAAATCTCTTTGCAAATCCTACACAGTAAACCAGCAATCAATTCAAGTTTGATATGTTCACAATTCGATTAAACCAAATCTCTTTGCAGATAATCCAATTGCTCTCCCTAGGTTTTATCAGATTACTCAATTGCACTGTCGTGCCTAATCGATTAATCTAGGTTCTATGTTCTAAGTGATCAGGTTAGAAATAGCTTTGAGAACAACCTATGGTGAAGAACTGTTCAGATTTTGAACCCTAACAAATCAATCATCATAAATCAGAGAAATCCATATGAGAAAACCCTAAACCTAAAAGGTGACTACTCAGACATGATAGATGAAACAAATAACATAACTGAATAGATCATGAATTTAAATATAACAAAAGAATAAAAACAAGGGTTCGGGATCTTCTCTATGATGAACAAAGTCTTGGATCCGTCTCCCTCACAAAAGCTCTCAAATCTCAATGGTGGCTTTAGAATCAAAGTGAAAAGTAAAGTCTGTTTCCTGACCTAATGACTAAAAACTTGCTTAAATAGGTCTAAAAACACGAGCTGGGCCTCTTTGTAAATAAGGGAAAGTATTGGGCTTCTTATGGTGAAAGTATTGGGCATCTTACGTCGGTATCGATCGATACTAAATTGGTATCGGTCGATACCAGGACACTTTTTCTGCTCGCCAGACTGGACTGTCTTCACGACAACTGGCATAACTTTTGATCGCACCGTTGGATTTCCTTCAAACCACTTGCAAACGAAAGCTAAATCAAAGATCTATCTTGTGTCAAAATTTCAGCTCGATCTAACGGTGGAAAGTCTTCCAACGAATTACCAAAAAGCTCCAAATGTCTCCAAAATCTCCAAATTCGTCCCAAACGTGCTAAAACCTGAAAAGACTCTAAAATGATAGAAAAAGCACTAGAAAGACTCGATAAAACGACTTATATCATGGCTAAAAACGGGTAAAATCAATGATATATCAACTCCCCCAGACTTAGCCTTTTGCTCGCCCTCAAGCGAAACAGAAAACTAAGTTAGAGAAAGAGGTTTGAAAAACCTTAGAGATCTGACCTGTTACTGAAATCGCTGTAATAATCCTTTTCCCAAGCGCCCACTGCTGCCTGATTAGCTCCAGATCTAACCACCATGTACTTCTCCGTAGGAATCCCAACTTCCCAAGACTTCACTCATTATCTCACACCAATATTCATCCAAGCTCTCATCGCCAGTTTCATCGCTGCAATCAGTGTTCAAGAACCTTCTAGATTCTTGCCCATACAATATCATAGCCAAAGAACCATTTATTCAACAACATTTATTGCTTTCCGGTATTCTTTATCTCCCCCAGACTTATTTCATAATCAGTTCTCATTAGATTTCAACAGCGCAGGTTTATTTGAACAGCATATACAAATCAAGGTCCGAAACGCGAGTATTGATAGTGTTTGCTACCGAATCCCCGGTTCTTACCCTCTCAATGTATCAAAAGTCTTAGGTGAATAATGGGGTCATAGGAAATTTTCCTACCCCTCACTTCAGGCTTTCGTGTGATCATCCCTTATCCAAGTAGAATAATGGGGTCATAGGAAATTTTCCTACCCCTCTACTCGGCGGAAATCATTTCATCTTTTATAATGATTTTACCTGTTTTAACGCAAGTATGTATCTAACAATTTTCACGGGGGAGATATACCACAATTTTTCAAACATGATGGGTTCTTTAGCCAGATATGAATGATGAATCAAGCTCTAAGAACACTAACCGCGTAGATGAAGTGCAAAATTTGGCTAAAGCTTATGAAGAACATTGCTGGAGACATGGGTGATTTCTAGCTGGCTGGTTATCCCTTGGATTTTTCATTAGTCGAACTGAAACTAATCCTGTAACAGTGGTCACTCAAAAGCAAAATCAGAACAACAAAACCAAGCGCAATTCAGAAAACTCTAAGTTGTTTTGACTCAATTAAAAACAATTTTTTATATTTTTTTAGACGCAAAAACAAAAACAAAATGAACACAATGTCAGTAACTACCACTCCCAGACTTAAAAAACACTGTCGCCAGTGTATATCAAGCCTAGAGAAGGTGAAGGAAAACAAATGGAGCGAATGGGAAGGATTAAGAACAAGAGAGGTTACCAAAGTCTCAGTATCGATCGACACCAGGATGGTATCGATCGATACTAACATTCATGGAGGCACTTCGACCGATTGGTGTCGACCGATACCCAGGTGGTGTCGATCGACGCTGATGTCCAAAATCCGATTCACTACACAGAACAAAAACAAAAACGAAATCAGTATGTACAGACCTAATTGGTGGGTTGCCTCCCACCCAGCGCTTGTTTATTGTCACGAGCCTGACGTTAGTTAAGACATCAGTCGGGACAAGATGGAGAATTCACTCCGAGATAAACCCCACAGCCAGACATCTCAAGCTTCAGAGTTTTGCTCATCAGATCTTCTTCTCTCGCTTTCATCTCTGTAGGAATGAGAACTCTAACCTTAGAGAAAGGTTTTGAGGTTCCCTTGCACTTAACCTTATATTCGATCGAATCTCCATCACATTTCTGAGGAATCAAAGTGAAATTAGCAGCAACGTTGATCGTCTTGCTCGTCGCTTTAGTCTTTGTTGCCTTGGTCTTCCCTGCAACCTTCTTGGGGTATTGGGGGGGTTCACTTGAAACATCTGCGACCTTTGGTTCGATCTTCAGAGGCTCGCCCGAGGCAATGGTGATGCACGAGACAAGTCTGGGTGCTTCTCTAGAAGGAATGACATCGTAGAAGACGTCTCTGTCAATGAAAGAGAAAGAGAGTCTCTTATTAGGCGTGTCCATGATCGCACCAACAGTGGCCAGAAATGATCTCCCTAAAATCAAGGGTACCGTGGATCCTTGGCTCATCTCCACAACCTGAAAATCAGTAGGAATCAGACAATCTCCTATTTTAACAGGTAAATCAAAAATGGTAGCGTAAGGGAGTGAGCTAGAAGAATTCGCGTATGTGAGAAGCGTGTTAGGAGATTTCATATCAGCTTTCAATCTCTCTGCAATCTCCCTTGACATGACGTTGACACTAGACCCTGAGTCACCGAGAGACTCTTTGAAGTTTACTCCAGAGATGGAGCATGGAACTGAGAATTTCCCTGGGTCTTCCCTCTCTGTCAACTGTCTCAGCGGTGGTGGTGTATCAGCGACGGGAAGTCTTGTAACCCTTTTTTCTGACAAAAACTTGCTTCTAGCAGCCTCCCACTCTTCTCTTGTCAGCTTGGGAAGAACAGGGTAAGGTAGCTTTGGCTTGTATACCCGCTCCTCAACCATCTCTGTCCTTTTCTCAGTCATTGATTCAGCTTGCGAAGGGTATCGACCGATACCAGATGAGTATCGATCGACACTAGAGTTTTGTATTGTTTCTGCGGGTTGGTGTCGATCGACACAGATAGGGGTGTCGATCGATACGCGTGGAATGTCAGAATTCTTAGCTTTATCTTCAGCAACCTTCGAATCAACAGCAGGTCTCGGGAAGTGTCGATCGATATCAAGCAGGTATCGGTCGATACTAGTATCACTGCATACGTACACAGTCATCTCAGGCTCAAAATTCTCTTTTCTAGCGCTCGAAGTGATTGCATTGACATGTCCATGCTGTGGTTGAACTGTCTTTCCTTTGACAGCTGCTGATGTCTGAGCTAATTGATTCTCCAGCATCTTCTGATGGGTTTCGAGAGCGTTGATTTTCCCACTCAGATCATTGTATACATTATCCAGCTTTCTGTTAAAATCAACTTATTTTCCTCCTTCTCGATTCTTATGAGTTGTCGCTGTTTTAAATGGAAAGTCACAAAATCTCAGAACGCAGTATCATAATAAAGTTTGATATATTGAAACTTACACCACTTATGATTTGTGCCCTTAATTCACTTTGGTGGTTTACAACATTTCATGAGCTGATTTTTCTTCTTCTCGATTTTTATGAGTTATCGCTGTTTTCAATGGAATATCACGAAATCTCGAAACACATTGTCGTAATAAAGTTTGATATATAGAATTTTACACCACTTATGAGCATATTTATCCTCTTAATTCATTTTTGGTGGTTTTCAACATTTTATGCACTTATTTTCCTCCTTCTCGATTCTTATAAGTTATCGCTGTTTTCAATGGAATATCACGAAATCTCGAAACGCATTGTCATAATAAAGTTTTATATATAGAATTTTACACCACTTATGAGCATATTTATCCTCTTAATTCACTTTGGTGGTTTTCAACATTTTATGAACTTATTTTTCTCCTTCTCTATTCTTATGAGTTGTAACTGTTTTAAATTGAATGTCACAAAATCTCGAAACGCAGTATCATAATAAGGTTTGATATATTGAAACTTACACCACTTATGAGCGTATTTGTGCCCTTAATTCACTTTGGTGGTTTTGAACATTGCACGAACTGATTTTCCTCCTTCTCGATTTTTATGAGTTATCGCTGTTTTCAATGGAAGGTCACGAAATCTCGAAACGCAATGTCATAATAAAGTTTGATATATTGAAACATACACCACTTATGAGCATATTTATCCTCTTAATTCATTTTGGTGGTTTTCAACATTTAATAAACTTATTTTCCTCCTTCTCGATTCTTATGAGTTATCGCTGTTTTCAATGGAAGGTCACAAAATCTCGAAACGCAGTATCATAATAAGGTTTGATATATTGAAACTTACACCACTTATGAGCGTATTTGTGCCCATAATTCACTTTGGTGGTTTTCAGCATCTCATGAACTGATTTTCCTCCTTCTCGATTCTAATGAGTTATCGCTGTTTTCAATGGAAGGTCACGAAATCTCGAAACGCAATATCATAATAAGGTTTGATATATTGAAACTTACACCACTTATGAGCGTATTTGTGCCCTTAATTCACTTTGGTGGTTTTCAGCATCTTATGAACTGATTTTCCTCTTTCTCGATTCTAATGAGTTATCGCTGTTTTCAATGGAAGGTCACGAAATCTTGAAACCCAGTATCATAATAAGGTTGGATATATTGAAACTTACACCACTTATGAGCATATTTATGCCCTTAATTCACTTTGGTGGTTTTCAACATTTCATGAAGTGATTTTCCTCCTTCTCGATATTTATGTGTTATCGCTGTTTTCAATGGAAGATCACGAAATCTCGAAACGCATTGTCATAATAAAGTTTGATCTATAGAATTTTACACCACTTATGAGCATATTTATCCTCTTCATTCATTTTGGTGGTTTTCAACATTTCATGTACCTATTTTCCTCCTTCTCGATTCTTATGAGTTGTCGCTGTTTTAAATGGAAAGTCACAAAATCTCGGAACGCACTATCATAGTAAGGTTTGATATATTAAAACTTACACCACTTATGAGCGTATTTGTGCCCTTAATTCACTTTGGTGGTTTTCAACATTTCATGAACTGATTTTCCTTCTTCTCGATTCTTATGAGTTATCGCTGTTTTCAATGGAATATCACGAAATCTCTAAACACATTGTCATAATAAAGTTTGATATATAGAATTTTACACCACTTATGAGCATATTTATCATCTTAATTCACTTTGGTAGTTTTCAACATTTCATGAACTTATTTTCCTCCTTCTCGATTCTTATGAGTTGTCGCTGTTTTAAATAGAAGGTCACAAAATCTCAGAACACAGTATCATAATATGGTTTGATATATTGAAACTTACAGCACTTATGAACATATTTATCCCCCTAATTCACCTTGGTGGTTTCCAACATTTCATGAATTTATTTTCTTCCTTCTCGATTCTTATGAGTTATCGCTGTTTTCAATGGAAGATCAGGAAATCTCGTAACGCATTACCATAATAAAGTTTGATATATAGAATTTTATACCACCTATGAGCATATTTATCCTCTTAATTCACTTTGGTGGTTTTTCAACATTTAATGAACTTATTTTCCTCCTCGATTCTTATCAGTTGTCGCTATTTTCAATGGAAGGTCACGAAATCTCGAAACGCAGTATCATAATAAGGTTTGATATATTGAAACTTACACCACTTATGAGCGTATCTGTGGCCTTAATTCACTTTGGTGGTTTTCAGCATCTCATGAACTGATTTTCCTCCTTCTCGACTCTAATGAGTTATCGCTGTTTTCAATGGAAGGTCACGAAATCTTCAAACGCAGTATCATAATAAGGTTTGATATATTGAAACTTACACTACTTATGAGCGTATTTATGCCCTTAATTCACTTTGGTGGTTTTCAACATTTCATGAAATTATTTTCCTCCTTCTCGATTCTTTTGAGTTATCGCTGTTTTCAATGGAAGGTCACGAAATTTTGAAAAGCATTGTCATAATAAAGTTTGATATAAAGAAACATACACCACTGATGAGCATATTTGTCTCTTTAATTCACTTTGGTGGTTTTCAACATTTCATGAAATTATTTTCTTCTTTCTCGATTCTTATGAGTTATCGCTGTTTTCAATGGAAGATCACAAAATCTCGAAACGCAGTGTCATAATAAAGTTTGATATATAGAAACATACACCACTTATGAGCATATTTATGCCCTTCATTCACTTTTGTGGTCTACATTTCATGAACTTATTTTCCTCCTTCTCGATTCTTATGAGTTGTCGCTGTTTTCAATGGAAGGCCACGAAATCTCGAAACGCCGTATTATAATAAGGTTTGATATATTGAATCTTACACCTCTTATGAGCGTATTTATGCAATTATTTCACTTTGATTTTTTTCAACATTGCATGAACTGAGTTTCCTCCTTCTCGATTTTTATGAGTTATCGCTGTTTTCAATAGAATATCACGAAATCTCGAAATGCATTATCATAATAAAGTTTGATATATAGAATTTTATACCACTTATGAGCATATTTATCCTCTTAATTCATTTTGGTGATTTTCAACATTTAATGAACTTATTTTCCTCCTTCTCGGTTCTTATGACTTGTCGTTGTTTTCAATGGAAGGTCACGAAATCTCGAAACGCAGTATCATAATAAGGTGTGATATATTGAAACTTGCACCACTTATGAGCGTATATGTGCCCTTAATTCACTTTGGTGGTTTTCAGCATCTCATGAACTGATTTTCCTCCTCCTTGATTCTAATGAGTTATCGCTGTTTTCAATGGAAGGTCACGAAATCTTGATACGCAGTATCATAATAAGGTTGGATATATTGAAACTTACACCACTTATAAGCGTATTTATGCCCTTAATTCACTTTGGTGGTTTTCAACATTTCATGAACTGATTTACCTCCTTCTCGATTTTTATGAGTTACCGCTGTTTTCAATGGAAAGTCACGAAATCTCGAAAGGCAATGTCATAATAAAGTTTGATATATTGAAACATACACCACTTTTGAGCATATTTATCTTTTTAATTCAGTTTGGTGGTTTTTAATATTTAATGAACTTATTTTTTTCCTTCTCGATTCTTATGAGTTGTCTCTGTTTTCAATGGAAGGTCACGAAATCTCGAAACGCAGTATCATAATAAGGTTTGATATATAGAAACTTATAACCCTTATGAGAGTATTTATGCCCTTAATTCACTTTGGTGGTTTTCAATATTTCATGAAATTATTTTCTTCCTTATCGAATCTTATGAGTTATCGCTGTTTTCAATGGAAGATTACGAAATCTCGAAACGCATTGTCATTATAAAGTTTGATATATAGAATTTTACACCACTTATGAGTATATTTATCCTCTTAATTCACTTTGATGGTTTTCAACATTTCATGAACTTATTTTCCTCCTTCTCGATTCTTATGAGTTGTCGCTGTTTTAAATGGAAAGTCACAAAATCTCGGAACGCAGTATCATAATAAGGTTTGATATATTGAAACTTACAGCACTTATGAGCATATTTGTCCCGTTAATTCACCTTGGTGGTTTTCAACATTTCATGAATTTATTTTCTTCCTTCTCGATTCTTATGAGTTATCGCTGTTTTCAATGGAAGATCACGAAATCTCGAAACACATTGTCATAATAAATTTTGATATATAGAAACATACACCACTTATTACCATATTTATGCCCTTAATTCACTTTTGTGGTTTTCAACATTTAATGAACTTTTTTTCTTCCTTCTCGATTGTTATGAGTTATCGCTGTATTCAATAGAATATCACGAAATCTCGAAACGCATTATCATAATAAAGTTTGATATATAGAATTTTATACCACTTATGTATGAGCATATTTATCCTCTTAATTCACTTTGGTGGTTTTCAACATTTAATGAACTTATTTTCCTCCTCGATTCTTATGAGTTGTCGCTGTTTTCAATGGAAGGTCACGAAATCTCGAAACGCAGTAACATAATAAGGTTTGATATATTGAAACTTACACCACTTATGAGCGTATTTGTGGCCTTAATTCACTTTGGTGGTTTTCAGCATCTCATGAACTGATTTTCCTCTTTCTCGACTATAATGAGTTATCGCTGTTTTCAATGGAAGGTCACGAAATCTTGAAACGCAGTATCATAATAAGGTTTGATATATTGAAACTTACACTACTTATGAGCGTATTTATGCCCTTAATTCACTTTGGTTGTTTTCAACATTTCATTAAATTATTTTCCTCCTTCTCGATTCTTATGAGTTATCGCTAATTTCAATGGAAGGTCATGAAATTTCGAAACGCATTGTCATAATAAAGTTTGATATAAAGAAACATACACCACTTATGAGCATATTTGTCTTCTTAATTCACCTTGGTGGTTTTCAACATTTCATGAAATTATTTTCTTCCTTCTCGATTTTTATGAGTTATCGCTGTTTTCGATGGAAGATCACGAAATCTCAAAACGCAGTGTGAGAATAAAGTTTGATATATAGAAACATACACCACTTATGAGCATATTTATGCCCTTAATTCACTTTTGTGGTCTACATTTCATGAACTTATTTTCCTCCTTCTCGATTCTTATGAGTTGTCGCTGTTTTCAATGGAAGGCCACGAAATCTCGAAACGCCGTATTATAATAAGGTTTGATATATTGAATCTTACACCTCTTATGAGCGTATTTATGCAATTATTTCACTTTGATTTTTTTCAACATTGCATGAACTGAGTTTCCTCCTTCTCGATTTTTATGAGTTATCGCTGTTTTCAATAGAATATCACGAAATCTCGACACGCATTATCATAATAAAGTTTGATATATAGAATTTTATACCACTTATGAGCATATTTATCCTCTTAATTCATTTTGGTGATTTTCTACATTTAATGAACTTATTTTCCTCTTTCTCGGTTCTTATGAGTTGTCGCTGTTTTCAATGGAAGATCACGAAATCTCGAAACGCAGTATCATAATAAGGTGTGATATATTGAAACTTACACCACTTGTGAGCGTATATGTGCCTTTAATTCACTTTGGTGGTTTTCAACATCTCATAAACTGATTTTCCGCCTTCTTGATTCTAATGAGATATTGCTGTTTTCAATGGAAGGTCACGAAATCTTGAAACGCAGTATCATAATAAGGTTGGATATATTGAAACTTACACCACTTATGAGCGTATTTGTGCCTTTAATTCACTTTGGTGGTTTTCAACATTTCATGAACTGATTTACCTCCTTCTCGATTTTTATGAGTTATCATTGTTTTCAATGGAAAGTCACGAAATCTCGAAAGGCAATGTCATTATAAAGTTTGATATATTGAAACATACACACACTTTTGAGGATATTTATCTTTTTTATTCAGTTTGGTGGTTTTTAATATTTAATGAACTTATTTTTTTACTTCTCGATTCTTATGCGTTGTCGCTGTTTTCAATGGAAGGTCACGAAATCTCGAAACGCAATATCATAATAAGGTTTGATATATTGAAACTTACAGCACTTATGAGAGTATTTATGCCCTTAATTGACTTTGGTGGTTTTCAATATTTCATGAAAAAAATTTTCTCCTTCTCGATTCTTATGAGTTATCGCTGTTTTCAATGGAAGGTCACAAAATTTCGAAACGCATTGTCATAATAAAGTTTGATATAAAGAAACATACACCACTTATGAGCATATTTGTCCCCTTAATTCAGTTTGGTGGTTTTCAACATTTCATGAATTTATTTTCTTCCTTATCGATTCTTATGAGTTATCGCTGTTTTCAATGGAAGGTCACGAAATCTTGAAACGCAGTATCATAATACGGTTTGATATATTGAAACTTACAGCACTTATGAGAGTATTTATGCCCATAATTCACTTTGGTGGTTTTCAATATTTCATGAAAATATTTCCTCCTTCTCTATTCTTATGAGTTATCGCTGTTTTCAATAGAAGGTCACGAAATTTTGTAAACCATTGTCATCATAAAGTATGATATAAAGAAACATACACCACTTATGAGCATATTTGTCCCTTTAATTCACTTTGGTGGTTTTCAACATTTCATGAAATTATTTTCTTCTTCTCGATTCTTATGAGTTATCGCTATTTTCAATGGAAGATCACGAAATCTCGAGACGCAGTGTCATAATAAAGTTTGATATATAGAAACATACACCACTTATTAGCATATTTATGCCCTTAATTCACTTTTGTGGTCAACATTTCATGAACTTATTTTCCTCCTTCTCGATTCTTATGAGTTGTCGCTGTTTTCAATGGAAGGTCACGAAATCTTGAAACGCAGTATTATAATAAGGTTTGATATATTGAAACTTACACCACTTATGAGCGTATTTATGCAATTAATTCACTTTGGTGGTTTTCAACATTTTATGAACTTATTTTCCTCTTTCTCGATTTTTATGAGTTATCGCTGTTTTCAATAGATTATCACGAAATCTCGAAACGCATTACCATAATAAAGTTTGATATATAGAATTTTATACCATTTATGAGCATATTTATCCTCTTAATTCACTTTGGTGGTTTTTCAACATTTAATGAACTTATTTTCTTCCTTCTCGATTCTTATCAGTTGTCGCTATTTTCAATGGAAGGTCACGAAATCTCGAAACGCAGTATCATAATAAGGTTTGATATATTGAAACTTACACCACTTATGAGCGTATCTGTGGCCTTAATTCACTTTGGTGGTTTTCAGCATCTCATGAACTGATTTTCCTCCTTCTCGACTCTAATGAGTTATCGCTGTTTTCAATGGAAGGTCACGAAATCTTCAAACGCAGTATCATAATAAGGTTTGATATATTGAAACTTACACTACTTATGAGCGTATTTATGCCCTTAATTCACTTTGGTGGTTTTCAACATTTCATGAAATTATTTTCCTCCTTCTCGATTCTTATGAGTTATCGCTGTTTTCAATGGAAGGTCACGAAATTTTGAAAAGCATTGTCATAATAAAGTTTGATATAAAGAAACATACACCACTTATGAGCATATTTGTCTCTTTAATTCACTTTGGTGGTTTTCAACATTTCATGAAATTATTTTCTTCTTTCTCGATTCTTATGAGTTATCGCTGTTTTCAATGGAAGATCACAAAATCTCGAAACGCAGTGTCATAATAAAGTTTGATATATAGAAACATACACCACTTATGAGCATATTTATGCCCTTAATTCACTTTTGTGGTCAACATTTCATGAACATATTTTTTTCCTTCTCGATTCTTATGAGTTGTCGCTGTTTTCAATGGAAGGTCACGAAATCTCGAAACGCAGTATCATAATAAGGTTTGATATATAGAAACTTATAACCCTTATGAGAGTATTTATGCCCTTAATTCACTTTGGTGGTTTTCAATATTTCATGAAATTATTTTCTTCCTTATCGAATCTTATGAGTTATCGCTGTTTTCAATGGAAGATTACGAAATCTCGAAACGCATTGTCATTATAAAGTTTGATATATAGAATTTTACACCACTTATGAGTATATTTATCCTCTTAATTCACTTTGGTGGTTTTCAACATTTCATGAACTTATTTTCCTCCTTCTCGATTCTTATGAGTTGTCGCTGTTTTAAATGGAAAGTCACAAAATCTCGGAACGCAGTATCATAATAAGGTTTGATATATTGAAACTTACAGCACTTATGAGCATATTTGTCCCGTTAATTCACCTTGGTGGTTTTCAACATTTCATGAATTTATTTTCTTCCTTCTCGATTCTTATGAGTTATCGCTGTTTTCAATGGAAGATCACGAAATCTCGAAACGCATTGTCATAATAAATTTTGATATATAGAAACATACACCACTTATTACCATATTTATGCCCTTAATTCACTTTTGTGGTTTTCAACATTTAATGAACTTTTTTTCTTCCTTCTCGATTCTTATGAGTTATCGCTGTATTCAATAGAATATCACGAAATCTCGAAACGCATTATCATAATAAAGTTTGATATATAGAATTTTATACCACTTATGTATGAGCATATTTATCCTCTTAATTCACTTTGGTGGTTTTCAACATTTAATGAACTTATTTTCCTCCTCGATTCTTATGAGTTGTCGCTGTTTTCAATGGAAGGTCACGAAATCTCGAAACGCAGTAACATAATAAGGTTTGATATATTGAAACTTACACCACTTATGAGCGTATTTGTGGCCTAAATTCACTTTGGTAGTTTTCAGCATCTCATGAACTGATTTTCCTCTTTCTCGACTATAATGAGGTATCGCTGTTTTCAATGGAAGGTCACGAAATCTTGAAACGCAGTATCATAATAAGGTTTGATATATTGAAACTTACACTACTTATGAGCGTATTTATGCCCTTAATTCACTTTGGTTGTTTTCAACATTTCATTAAATTATTTTCCTCCTTCTCGATTCTTATGAGTTATCGCTAATTTCAATGGAAGGTCATGAAATTTCGAAACGCATTGTCATAATAAAGTTTGATATAAAGAAACATACACCACTTATGAGCATATTTGTCTTCTTAATTCACCTTGGTGGTTTTCAACATTTCATGAAATTATTTTCTTCCTTCTCGATTTTTATGAGTTATCGCTGTTTTCAATGGAAGATCACGAAATCTCAAAACGCAGTGTCAGAATAAAGTTTGATATATAGAAACATACACCACTTATGAGCATATTTATGCCCTTCATTCACTTTTGTGGTCTACATTTCATGAACTTATTTTCCTCCTTCTCGATTCTTATGAGTTGTCGCTGTTTTCAATGGAAGGCCACGAAATCTCGAAACGCCGTATTATAATAAGGTTTGATATATTGAATCTTACACCTCTTATGAGCGTATTTATGCAATTATTTCACTTTGATTTTTTTCAACATTGCATGAACTGAGTTTCCTCCTTCTCGATTTTTATGAGTTATCGCTGTTTTCAATAGAATATCACGAAATCTCGACACGCATTATCATAATAAAGTTTGATATATAGAATTTTATACCACTTATGAGCATATTTATCCTCTTAATTCATTTTGGTGATTTTCTACATTTAATGAACTTATTTTCCTCTTTCTCGGTTCTTATGAGTTGTCGCTGTTTTCAATGGAAGATCACGAAATCTCGAAACGCAGTATCATAATAAGGTGTGATATATTGAAACTTACACCACTTGTGAGCGTATATGTGCCCTTAATTCACTTTGGTGGTTTTCAACATCTCATAAACTGATTTTCCGCCTTCTTGATTCTAATGAGATATTGCTGTTTTCAATGGAAGGTCACGAAATCTTGAAACGCAGTATCATAATAAGGTTGGATATATTGAAACTTACACCACTTATGAGCGTATTTGTGCCTTTAATTCACTTTGGTGGTTTTCAACATTTCATGAACTGATTTACCTCCTTCTCGATTTTTATGAGTTATCGCTGTTTTCAATGGAAAGTCACGAAATCTCGAAAGGCAATGTCATTATAAAGTTTGATATATTGAAACATACACACACTTTTGAGGATATTTATCTTTTTTATTCAGTTTGGTGGTTTTTAATATTTAATGAACTTATTTTTTTACTTCTCGATTCTTATGCGTTGTCGCTGTTTTCAATGGAAGGTCACGAAATCTCGAAACGCAATATCATAATAAGGTTTGATATATTGAAACTTACAGCACTTATGAGAGTATTTATGCCCTTAATTGACTTTGGTGGTTTTCAATATTTCATGAAAAAAATTTTCTCCTTCTCGATTCTTATGAGTTATCGCTGTTTTCAATGGAAGGTCACAAAATTTCGAAACGCATTGTCATAATAAAGTTTGATATAAAGAAACATACACCACTTATGAGCATATTTGTCCCCTTAATTCAGTTTGGTGGTTTTCAACATTTCATGAATTTATTTTCTTCCTTATCGATTCTTATGAGTTATCGCTGTTTTCAATGGAAGGTCACGAAATCTTGAAACGCAGTATCATAATACGGTTTGATATATTGAAACTTACAGCACTTATGAGAGTATTTATGCGCATAATTCACTTTGGTGGTTTTCAATATTTCATGAAAAATATTTCCTCCTTCTCGATTCTTATGAGTTATCGCTGTTTTCAATAGAAGGTCACGAAATTTTGTAAACCATTGTCATAATAAAGTATGATATAAAGAAACATACACCACTTATGAGCATATTTGTCCCTTTAATTCACTTTGGTGGTTTTCAACATTTCATGAAATTATTTTCTTCTTCTCGATTCTTATGAGTTATCGCTATTTTCAATGGAAGATCACGAAATCTCGAAACGCAGTGTCATAATAAAGTTTGATATATAGAAACATACACCACTTATTAGCATATTTATGCCCTTAATTCACTTTTGTGGTCAACATTTCATGAACTTATTTTCCTCCTTCTCGATTCTTATGAGTTGTCGCTGTTTTCAATGGAAGGTCACGAAATCTTGAAACGCAGTATTATAATAAGGTTTGATATATTGAAACTTACACCACTTATAAGCGTATTTATGCAATTAATTCACTTTGGTGATTTTCAACATTTTATGAACTTATTTTCCTCTTTCTCGATTTTTATGAGTTATCGCTGTTTTCAATAGATTATCACGAAATCTCGAAACGCATTACCATAATAAAGTTTGATATATAGAATTTTATACCATTTATGAGCATATTTATCCTCTTAATTCACTTTGGTGGTTTTTCAACATTTAATGAACTTATTTTCTTCCTTCTCGATTCTTATCAGTTGTCGCTATTTTCAATGGAAGGTCACGAAATCTCGAAACGCAGTATCATAATAAGGTTTGATATATTGAAACTTACACCACTTATGAGCGTATCTGTGGCCTTAATTCACTTTGGTGGTTTTCAGCATCTCATGAACTGATTTTCCTCCTTCTCGACTCTAATGAGTTATCGCTGTTTTCAATGGAAGGTCACGAAATCTTCAAACGCAGTATCATAATAAGGTTTGATATATTGAAACTTACACTACTTATGAGCGTATTTATGCCCTTAATTCACTTTGGTGGTTTTCAACATTTCATGAAATTATTTTCCTCCTTCTCGATTCTTATGAGTTATCGCTGTTTTCAATGGAAGGTCACGAAATTTTGAAAAGCATTGTCATAATAAAGTTTGATATAAAGAAACATACACCACTTATGAGCATATTTGTCTCTTTAATTCACTTTGGTGGTTTTCAACATTTCATGAAATTATTTTCTTCTTTCTCGATTCTTATGAGTTATCGCTGTTTTCAATGGAAGATCACAAAATCTCGAAACGCAGTGTCATAATAAAGTTTGATATATAGAAACATACACCACTTATGAGCATATTTATGCCCTTAATTCACTTTTGTGGTCAACATTTCATGAACATATTTTCCTCCTTCTCGATTCTTATGAGTTGTCGCTGTTTTCAATGGAAGGTCACGAAATCTCGAAACGCCGTATTATAATAAGGTTTCATAAATTGAAACTTACACCACTTATGAGCGTATTTATGCAATTAATTCACTTTGATTTTTTTCAACATTGCATGAACTGAGTTTCCTCCTTCTCGATTTTTATGAGTTATCGCTGTTTTCAATAGAATATCACGAAATCTCGAAACGCTTTATCATAATAAAGTTTGATATATAGAATTTTATACCACTTATGAGCATATTTATCCTCTTAATTCATTTTGGTGATTTTCAACATTTAATGAACTTATTTTCCTCCTTCTCGGTTCTTATGAGTTGTCGTTGTTTTCAATGGAAGGTCACAAAATCTCGAAACGCAGTATCATAATAAGGTGTGATATATTGAAACTTACACCACTTATGAGCGGATATGTGCCCTTAATTCACTTTGGTGGTTTTCAGCATCTCATGAACTGATTTTCCTCCTTCTTGATTCTAATGAGTTATTGCTGTTTTCAATGGAAGGTCACGAAATCTTGAAACGCAGTATCATAATACGGTTTGATATATTGAAACTTACAGCACTTATGAGAGTATTTATGCCCATAATTCACTTTGGTGTTTTTCAATATTTCATGAAAAATTTTTCCTCCTTCTCGATTCTTATGAGTTATCGCTGTTTTCAATGGAAGGTCACAAAATTTTGTAAACCATTGTCATAATAAAGTTTGATATAAAGAAACATACACCACTTATGAGCATATTTGTCCCTTTAATTCACTTTGGTGGTTTTCAACATTTCATGAATTTATTTTCTTCCTTCTCGATTCTTATGAGTTATCGCTGTTTTCAATGGAAGATCACGAAATCTCGAAATGCAGTGTCATAACAAAGTTTGATATATAAAACATACACCACTTATTAGCATATTTATGCCCTTAATTCACTTTTGTGGTCAACATTTCATGAACTTATTTTCCTCCTTCTCGATTCTTATGAGTTGTCGCTGTTTTCAATGGAAGGTCACGAAATCTCGAAACGCCGTATTATAATAAGGTTTGATATATTTAAACTTACACCACTTATGAGCGTATTTATTCAATTAATTCACTTTGATTTTTTTCAACATTGCATGAACTGAGTTTCCTCCTTCTCGATTTTTATGAGTTATCGCTGTTTTCAATAGAATATCACGAAATCTCGACACGCATTATCATAATAAAGTTTGATATATAGAATTTTATACCACTTATGAGCATATTTATCCTCTTAATTCATTTTGGTGATTTTCAACATTTAATGAACTTATTTTCCTCCTTCTCGGTTCTTATGAGTTGTCGTTGTTTTCAATGGAAGGTCACAAAATCTCGAAACGCAGTATCATAATAAGGTGTGATATATTGAAACTTACACCACTTATGAGCGGATATGTGCCCTTAATTCACTTTGGTGGTTTTCAGCATCTCATGAACTGATTTTCCTCCTTCTTGATTCTAATGAGTTATCGCTGTTTTCAATGGAAGGTCACGAAATCTTGAAACGCAGTATCATAATAAGGTTGGATATATTGAAACTTACACCACTTATAAGCGTATTTATGCCCTTAATTCACTTTGGTGGTTTTCAACATTTCATGAACTGATTTACCTCCTTCTCGATTTTTATGAGTTACCGCTGTTTTCAATGGAAAGTCACGAAATCTCGAAAGGCAATGTCATAATAAAGTTTGATATATTGAAACATACACCACTTTTGAGCATATTTATCTTTTTAATTCAGTTTGGTGGTTTTTAATATTTAATGAACTTATTTTTTTCCTTCTCGATTCTTATGAGTTGTCGCTGTTTTCAATGGAAGGTCACGAAATCTCGAAACGCAGTATCATAATAAGGTTTGATATATAGAAACTTATAACACTTATGAGAGTATTTATGCCCTTATTTCACTTTGGTGGTTTTCAATATTTCATGAAATTGTTTTCCTCCTTCTCGATTCTTATGAGTTATCGCTGTTTTCAATGGAAGGTCACGAAATTTTGAAACACATTGTCATAATAAAGTTTGATAAAAGAAATATACACCACTTATGAGCATATTTGTCCCTTTAATTCAGTTTGATGGTTTTTAACATTTCATGAATTTATTTTCTTCCTTATCGAATCTTATGAGTTATCGCTGTTTTCAATGGAAGATTACGAAATCTCGAAACGCATTGTCATAATAAAGTTTGATATATAGAATTTTACACCACTTATGAGTATATTTATACTCTTAATTCACTTTGGTGGTTTTCAACATTTCATGAACTTATTTTCCTCCTTCTCGATTCTTATGAGTTGTCGCTGTTTTAAATGGAAAGTCACAAAATCTCGGAACGCAGTATCATAATAAGGTTTGATATATTGAAACTTACAGCACTTATGAGCATATTTGTCCCGTTAATTCATCTTGGTGGTTTTCAACATTTCATGAATTTATTTTCTTCCTTCTCGATTCTTATGAGTTATCGCTGTTTTCAATGGAAGATCACGAAATCTCGAAACGCATTGTCATAATAAATTTTGATATATAGAAACATACACCACTTATTACCATATTTATGCCCTTAATTCACTTTTGTGGTTTTCAACATTTAATGAACTTTTTTTCTTCCTTCTCGATTCTTATGAGTTATCGCTGTATTCAATAGAATATCACGAAATCTCGAAACGCATTATCATAATAAAGTTTGATATATAGAATTTTATACCACTTATGAGCATATTTATCCTCTTAATTCACTTTGGTGATTTTCAACATTTAATGAACTTATTTTCCTCCTCGATTCTTATGAGTTGTCGCTGTTTTCAATGGAAGGTCACGAAATCTCGAAACGCAGTATCATAATAAAGTTTGATATATTGAAACTTTCACTACTTATGAGTGTATTTATGCCCTTAATTCACTTTGGTGGTTTTCAACATTTCATTAAATTATTTTCCTCCTTCTCGATTCTTATGAGTTATCGCTAATTTCAATGGAAGGTCATGAAATTTCAAACGCATTGTCATAATAAAGTTTGATATAAAGAAACATACACCACTTATGAGCATATTTGTCTTCTTAATTCACCTTGGTGGTTTTCAACATTTCATGAAATTATTTTCTTCCTTCTCGATTTTTATGAGTTATCGCTGTTTTCAATGGAAGATCACGAAATCTCGAAACGCAGTGTCAGAATAAAGTTTGATATATAGAAACATACACCACTTATGAGCATATTTATGCCCTTAATTCACTTTTGTGGTCTACATTTCATGAACTTATTTTCCTCCTTCTCGATTCTTATGAGTTGTCGCTGTTTTCAATGGAAGGCCACGAAATCTCGAAACGCCGTATTATAATAAGGTTTGATATATTGAATCTTACACCACTTATGAGCGTATTTGTGCAATTATTTCACTTTGATTTTTTCAACATTGCATGAACTGAGTTTCCTCCTTCTCGATTTTTATGAGTTATCGCTGTTTTCAATAGAATATCACGAAATCTCGACACGCATTATCATAATAAAGTTTGATATATATAATTTTATACCACTTATGAGCATATTTATCCTCTTAATTCATTTTGGTTATTTTCTACATTTAATGAACTTATTTTCCTCTTTCTCGGTTCTTATGAGTTGTCGCTGTTTTCAATGGAAGGTCACGAAATCTCGAAACGCAGTATCATAATAAGGTGTGATATATTGAAACTTACACCACTTGTGAGCGTATATGTGCCCTTAATTCACTTTGGTGGTTTTCAACATCTCATAAACTGATTTTCCTCCTTCTTGATTCTAATGAGATATTGTTGTTTTCAATGGAAGGTCACGAAATCTTGAAACGCAGTATCATAATAAGGTTGGATATATTGAAACTTACACCACTTATGAGCGTATTTGTGCCCTTAATTCACTTTGGTGGTTTTCAACATTTCATGAACTGATTTACCTCCTTCTCGATTTTTATGAGTTACCGCTGTTTTCAATGGAAAGTCACGAAATCTCGAAAGGCAATGTCATAATAAAGTTTGATATATTGAAACATACACCACTTTTGAGCATATTTATCTTTTTAATTCAGTTTGGTGGTTTTTAATATTTAATGAACTTATTTTTTTCCTTCTCGATTCTTATGAGTTGTCGCTGTTTTCAATGGAAGGTCACGAAATCTCGAAACGCAGTATCATAATAAGGTTTGATATATAGAAACTTATAACACTTATGAGAGTATTTATGCCCTTATTTCACTTTGGTGGTTTTCAATATTTCATGAAATTGTTTTCCTCCTTCTCGATTCTTATGAGTTATCGCTGTTTTCAATGGAAGGTCACGAAATTTTGAAACACATTGTCATAATAAAGTTTGATAAAAGAAATATACACCACTTATGAGCATATTTGTCCCTTTAATTCAGTTTGATGGTTTTTAACATTTCATGAATTTATTTTCTTCCTTATCGAATCTTATGAGTTATCGCTGTTTTCAATGGAAGATTACGAAATCTCGAAACGCATTGTCATAATAAAGTTTGATATATAGAATTTTACACCACTTATGAGTATATTTATACTCTTAATTCACTTTGGTGGTTTTCAACATTTCATGAACTTATTTTCCTCCTTCTCGATTCTTATGAGTTGTCGCTGTTTTAAATGGAAAGTCACAAAATCTCGGAACGCAGTATCATAATAAGGTTTGATATATTGAAACTTACAGCACTTATGAGCATATTTGTCCCGTTAATTCATCTTGGTGGTTTTCAACATTTCATGAATTTATTTTCTTCCTTCTCGATTCTTATGAGTTATCGCTGTTTTCAATGGAAGATCACGAAATCTCGAAACGCATTGTCATAATAAATTTTGATATATAGAAACATACACCACTTATTACCATATTTATGCCCTTAATTCACTTTTGTGGTTTTCAACATTTAATGAACTTTTTTTCTTCCTTCTCGATTCTTATGAGTTATCGCTGTATTCAATAGAATATCACGAAATCTCGAAACGCATTATCATAATAAAGTTTGATATATAGAATTTTATACCACTTATGAGCATATTTATCCTCTTAATTCACTTTGGTGATTTTCAACATTTAATGAACTTATTTTCCTCCTCGATTCTTATGAGTTGTCGCTGTTTTCAATGGAAGGTCACGAAATCTCGAAACGCAGTATCATAATAAAGTTTGATATATTGAAACTTTCACTACTTATGAGTGTATTTATGCCCTTAATTCACTTTGGTGGTTTTCAACATTTCATTAAATTATTTTCCTCCTTCTCGATTCTTATGAGTTATCGCTAATTTCAATGGAAGGTCATGAAATTTCGAAACGCATTGTCATAATAAAGTTTGATATAAAGAAACATACACCACTTATGAGCATATTTGTCTTCTTAATTCACCTTGGTGGTTTTCAACATTTCATGAAATTATTTTCTTCCTTCTCGATTTTTATGAGTTATCGCTGTTTTCAATGGAAGATCACGAAATCTCGAAACGCAGTGTCAGAATAAAGTTTGATATATAGAAACATACACCACTTATGAGCATATTTATGCCCTTAATTCACTTTTGTGGTCTACATTTCATGAACTTATTTTCCTCCTTCTCGATTCTTATGAGTTGTCGCTGTTTTCAATGGAAGGCCACGAAATCTCGAAACGCCGTATTATAATAAGGTTTGATATATTGAATCTTACACCACTTATGAGCGTATTTGTGCAATTATTTCACTTTGATTTTTTTCAACATTGCATGAACTGAGTTTCCTCCTTCTCGATTTTTATGAGTTATCGCTGTTTTCAATAGAATATCACGAAATCTCGACACGCATTATCATAATAAAGTTTGATATATATAATTTTATACCACTTATGAGCATATTTATCCTCTTAATTCATTTTGGTTATTTTCTACATTTAATGAACTTATTTTCCTCTTTCTCGGTTCTTATGAGTTGTCGCTGTTTTCAATGGAAGGTCACGAAATCTCGAAACGCAGTATCATAATAAGGTGTGATATATTGAAACTTACACCACTTGTGAGCGTATATGTGCCCTTAATTCACTTTGGTGGTTTTCAACATCTCATAAACTGATTTTCCTCCTTCTTGATTCTAATGAGATATTGTTGTTTTCAATGGAAGGTCACGAAATCTTGAAACGCAGTATCATAATAAGGTTGGATATATTGAAACTTACACCACTTATGAGCGTATTTGTGCCCTTAATTCACTTTGGTGGTTTTCAACATTTCATGAACTGATTTACCTCCTTCTCGATTTTTATGAGTTATCGCTGTTTTCAATGGAAAGTCACGAAATCTCGAAAGGCAATGTCATAATAAAGTTTGATATATTGAAACATACACACACTTTTGAGGATATTTATCTTTTTAATTCAGTTTGGTGGTTTTTAATATTTAATGAACCTATTTTTTTACTTCTCGATTCTTATGCGTTGTCGCTGTTTTCAATGGAAGGTCACGAAATCTCGAAACGCAGTATCATAATAAGGTTTGATATATTGAAACTTACAGCACTTATGAGAGTATTTATGCCCTTAATTCACTTTGGTGGTTTTCAATATTTCATGAAAATTTTTTTCTCCTTCTCGATTCTTATGAGTTATCGCTGTTTTCAAAGGAAGGTCACAAAATTTCGAAACGCATTGTCATAATAAAGTTTGATATAAAGAAACATACACCACTTATGAGCATATTTGTCCCCTTAATTCAGTTTGGTGGTTTTCAACATTTCATGAATTTATTTTCTTCCTTATCGATTCTTATGAGTTATCGCTGTTTTCAATGGAAGGTCACGAAATCTTGAAACGCAGTATCATAATACGGTTTGATATATTGAAACTTACAGCACTTATGAGAGTATTTATGCCCATAATTCACTTTGGTGGTTTTCAATATTTCATGAAAAAATTTCCTCCTTCTCGATTCTTATGAGTTATTGTTGTTTTCAATGGAAGGTCACGAAATTTTGTAAACCATTGTCATAATAAAGTTTGATATAAAGAAACATACACCACTTATGAGCATATTTGTCGCTTTAATTCACTTTGGTGGTTTTCAACATTTCATGAAATTATTTTCTTCTTCTCGATTCTTATGAGTTATCGCTGTTTTCAATGGAAGATCACGAAATCTCGAAACGCAGTGTCATAATAAAGTTTGATATATAGAAACATACACCACTTATTAGCATATTTATGCCCTTAATTCACTTTTGTGGTCAACATTTCATAAATTTTTTTCCTTCTTCTCGATTCTTATGAGTTGTCGCTGTTTTCAATGGAAGGTCACGAAATCTCGCAACGCCGTATTATAATAAGGTTTGATATATTGAAACTTACACCACTTATGAGCGTATTTATGCAATTAATTCACTTTGATTTTTTTCAACATTTCATGAACTGAGTTTCCTCCTTCTCGATTTTTATGAGTTATCGCTGTTTTCAATAGAAGGTCACGAAATCTTGAAACGCAGTATCATAATAAGGTTGGATATATTGAAACTTACACCACTTATAAGCGTATTTATGCCCTTCATTCACTTTGGTGGTTTTCAACATTTCATGAACTGATTTACCTCCTTCTCGATTTTTATGAGTTATCGCTGTTTTCAATGGAAAGTCACGAAATCTCGAAAGGCAATGTCATAATAAAGTTTGATATATTGAAACATACACACACTTTTGAGGATATTTATCTTTTTAATTCAGTTTGGTGGTTTTTAATATTTAATGAACCTATTTTTTTACTTCTCGATTCTTATGCGTTGTCGCTGTTTTCAATGGAAGGTCACGAAATCTCGAAACGCAGTATCATAATAAGGTTTGATATATTGAAACTTACAGCACTTATGAGAGTATTTATGCCCTTAATTCACTTTGGTGGTTTTCAATATTTCATGAAAATTTTTTTCTCCTTCTCGATTCTTATGAGTTATCGCTGTTTTCAAAGGAAGGTCACAAAATTTCGAAACGCATTGTCATAATAAAGTTTGATATAAAGAAACATACACCACTTATGAGCATATTTGTCCCCTTAATTCAGTTTGGTGGTTTTCAACATTTCATGAATTTATTTTCTTCCTTATCGATTCTTATGAGTTATCGCTGTTTTCAATGGAAGGTCACGAAATCTTGAAACGCAGTATCATAATACGGTTTGATATATTGAAACTTACAGCACTTATGAGAGTATTTATGCCCATAATTCACTTTGGTGGTTTTCAATATTTCATGAAAAAATTTCCTCCTTCTCGATTCTTATGAGTTATTGTTGTTTTCAATGGAAGGTCACGAAATTTTGTAAACCATTGTCATAATAAAGTTTGATATAAAGAAACATACACCACTTATGAGCATATTTGTCGCTTTAATTCACTTTGGTGGTTTTCAACATTTCATGAAATTATTTTCTTCTTCTCGATTCTTATGAGTTATCGCTGTTTTCAATGGAAGATCACGAAATCTCGAAACGCAGTGTCATAATAAAGTTTGATATATAGAAACATACACCACTTATTAGCATATTTATGCCCTTAATTCACTTTTGTGGTCAACATTTCATAAATTTTTTTCCTTCTTCTCGATTCTTATGAGTTGTCGCTGTTTTCAATGGAAGGTCACGAAATCTCGCAACGCCGTATTATAATAAGGTTTGATATATTGAAACTTACACCACTTATGAGCGTATTTATGCAATTAATTCACTTTGATTTTTTTCAACATTTCATGAACTGAGTTTCCTCCTTCTCGATTTTTATGAGTTATCGCTGTTTTCAATAGAAGGTCACGAAATCTTGAAACGCAGTATCATAATAAGGTTGGATATATTGAAACTTACACCACTTATAAGCGTATTTATGCCCTTCATTCACTTTGGTGGTTTTCAACATTTCATGAACTGATTTACCTCCTTCTCGATTTTTATGAGTTATCGCTGTTTTCAATGGAAAGTCACGAAATCTCGAAAGGCAATGTCATAATAAAGTTTGATATATTGAAACATACACCACTTTTGAGCATATTTATTTTTTTAATTGAGTTTGGTGGTTTTTAATATTTAATGAACTTATTTTTTTCCTTCTCGATTCTTATGAGTTGTCGCTATTTTCAATGGAAGGTCACGAAATCTCGAAACGCTGTATCATAATAAGGTTTGATATATTGAAACTTACAACACTTATGAGAGTATTTATGCCCTTAATTCACTTTGGTGGTTTTCAATATTTCATGAAATTGTTTTTCTCCTTCTCGATTCTTATGAGTTATCGCTGTTTTCAATGGAAGGTCACGAAATTTCGAAACAGATTGTCATAATAAAGTTTGATATAAAGAAAAATACACCACTTATGAGCATATTTGTCCCCTTAATTCAGTTTGATGGTTTCCAACATTTCATGAATTTATTTTCTTCCTTATCGATTCTTATGAGTTATCGCTGTTTTCAATGGAATATCACGAAATCTCGAAACGCATTGTCATAATAAAGTTTGATATTTAGAAACATCCACCACTTATGAGCATATTTATGCCCTTAATTCACTTTTGTGTTCAACATTTCATGAACTTATTTTCCTCCTCGATTCTTATGAGTTGTCGCTGTTCTCAATGGAAGGTCACGAAATCTCGAAATGCATTATCATAATAAGGTTTGATATATTGAAACTTACACCACTTATGAGCGTATATATGCAATTAATTCACTTTAGTCGTTTTCAACATTTTATGAACTTATTTTCCTCCTTCTCGATTCTCATGAGTTATCACTGTTTTCAATGGAAGATTACGAAATCTCGAAACGCATTGTCATAATAAAGTTTGATATATATAATTTTACACCACTTATGAGTATATTTATCCTCTTAATTCACTTTGGTGGTTTTCAACATTTCATGAACTTATTTTCCTCCTTCTCGATTCTTATGAGTTGTCGCTGTTTTAAATGGAAAGTCACAAAATCTCGGAACACAGTATCATAATAAGGTTTGATATATTGAAACTTACAGCACTTATGAGCATATTTGTCCCCTTAATTCACCTTGGTGGTTTTCAACATTTCATGAATTTATTTTCTTCCTTCTCGATTCTTATGAGTTATCGCTGTTTTCAATGGAAGATCACGAAATCTCGAAACGCATTGTCATAATAAATTTTGATATATAAAAACATACACCACTTATTAGCATATTTAAGCCCTTAATTCACTTTTGTGGCTTTCAACATTTAATGAACTTTTTTTCTTCCTTCTCGATTCTTATGAGTTATCGCTGTTTTCAATAGAATATTACGAAATCTCGAAACGCATTATCATAATAAAGTTTGATATATAGAATTTTATACCACTTATGAGCATATTTATCCTCTTAATTCACTTTGGTGGTTTTCAATATTTAATGAACTTATTTTCCTCCTCGATTCTTATGAGTTGTCGCTGTTTTCAATGGAAGATCACGAAATCTCGAAACGCAGTATCATAATAAGGTTTGATATATTGAAACTTACACTACTTATGAGCGTATTTGTGGCCTTAATTCACTTTGGTGGTTTTCAGCATCTCATGAATTGATTTTCCTCCTTCTCGACTCTAATGAGTTATCGCTGTTTTCAATAGAAGGTCACGAAATCTTGAAACGCAGTATCATAATAAGGTTTGATATATTGAAACTTACACTACTTATGAGCGTATTTATGCCCTTAATTCACTTTGGTGGTTTTCAACATTTCATTAAATTATTTTTCTCCTTCTCGATTCTTATGAGTTATCGCTAATTTCAATGGAAGGTCATGAAATTTCGAAACGCATTGTCATAATAAAGTTTGATATAAAGAAACATACACCACTTATGAGCATATTTGTCTTCTTAATTCACCTTGGTGGTTTTCAACATTTCATGAAATTATTTTCTTCCTTCTCGATTTTTATGAGTTATCGCTGTGTTCAATGGAAGATCACGAAATCTCGAAACGCAGTGTCATAAGAAAGTTTGATATATAGAAACATACACCACTTATGAGCATATTTATGCCCTTAATTCACTTTTGTGGTCTACATTTCATGAACTTATTTTCCTCCTTCTCGATTCTTATGAGTTGTCGCTGTTTTCAATGGAAGGTCACGAAATCTCGAAACACCGTATTATAATAAGGTTTGATATATTGAATCATACACCACTTATGAGCATATTTATGCAATTATTTCACTTTGATTTTTTTCAACATTGCATGAACTGCGTTTCCTCCTTCTCGATTTTTATGAGTTATCGCTGTTTTCAATAAAATATCACGAAATCTCGAAACCCATTATCATAATAAAGTTTGATATATAGAATTTTATATCACTTATGAGCATATTTATCCTCTTAATTCATTTTGGTGATTTTCAACATTTAATGAACTTATTTTCTTCTTTCTCGGTTCTTATGAGTTTCGCTGTTTTCAATGGAAGGTCACGAAATCTAGAAACGCAGTATCATAATAAGGTTTGATATATTGAAACTTACACCACTTATGAGCGTATATGTGCCCTTAATTCACTTTGGTGGTTTTCAGCATCTCATAAACTGATTTTCCTCCTTCTTGATTCTAATGAGATATTGCTGTTTTCAATAGAAGATCACGAAATCTTGAAACGCAGTATCATAATAAGGTTGGATATATTGAAACTTACACCACTTATGAGCGTATTTATGCCCTTAATTCACTTTGGTGGTTTTCAACATTTCATGAACTGATTTACCTCCTTCTCGATTTTTATGAGTTATCGATGTTTTCAATGGAAAGTCACGAAATCTCGAAAGGCAATGTCATAATAAAGTTTGATATATTGAAATACACCACTTTTGAGCATATTTATCTTTTTAATTCAGTTTGGTGGTTTTTAATATTTAATGAACTTATTTTTTTCCTTCTCGATTCTTATGAGTTGTCGCTGTTTTCAATGGAAGGTCACGAAATCTCGAAACGCAGTAACATTATAAGGTTTGATATATTGAAACTTACAGCACTTATGAGAGATTTATGTCCTTAATTCACTTTGGTGGTTTTCAATATTTCATGAAATTTTTTTTCTCCTTCTCGAATCTTATGAGTTATCGCTGTTTTCAATGGAAGGTCACGAAATTTCGAAACGCATTGTCATAATAAAGTTTGATATAAAGAAACATACACCAATTATGAGCATATTTGTCCCCTTAATTCAGTTTGGTGGTTTTCAACATTTCATGAATTTATTTTCTTCCTTATCGATTCTTATGAGTTATCGCTGTTTTCAATGGAAGATCACGAAATCTCGAAACGCATTGTCATAATAAAGTTTGATATATAGAAACATACACCACTTATGAGCATATTTATGCCCTTAATTCACTTTTGTGGTCAACATTTCATAAACTTATTTTCTTCCTTCTCGATTCTTATGTGTTGTCGTTGTTTTCAATGGAAGGTCACAAAATCTCGAAACGCCGTATTATAATAAGGTTTTATATATTGAAACTTACACCACTTATGAGCGTATTTATGCAATTAATTCACTTTGATTTTTTTCAACATTGCATGAACTGAGTTTTCTCCTTCTCGATTTTTATGAGTTATCGCTGTTTTCAATGGAATATCACGAAATCTCGAAACGCATTATCATAATAAAGTTTGATATATAGAATTTTATACCACTTATGAGTATATTTATTCTCTTAATTTATTTTGGTGATTTTCAACATTTAATGAATTTATTTTCCTCCTTCTCGCTTCTTAGGAGTTGTCGCTGTTTTCAATGGAAGGTCACGAAATCTCAAACGCAGTATCATAATTAGGTTTGATATATTGAAACTTACACCACTTAGGAGCATATATGTGCCCTTAATTCACTTTGGTGGTTTTCAACATCTCATGAACTGATTTTCCTCCTTCTTGATTCGAACAAGATATCGCTGTTTTCAATGGAAGGTCACGAAATCTTGAAACGCAGTATCATAATAAGGTTGGATATATTGAAACTTACACCACTTATGAGCGTATTTATGCCTTTAATTCACTTTGGTGGTTTTCAACATTTCATGAACTTATTTACCTCCTTCTCGATTTTTATGAGTTATCGCTGTTTTCAATGGAAAGTCACGAAATCTCGAAAGGCAATGTCATAATAAAGTTTGATATATTGAAACATACACCACTTTTGAGCATATTTATCTTTTTAATTCAGTTTGGTGGTTTTTAATATTTAATGAACTTATTTTTTTACTTCTCGATTCTTATGCGTTGTCGCTGTTTTCAATGGCAGGTCACGAAATCTCGAAACGCAGTATCATAATAAGGTTTGATATATTGAAACTTACAGCACTTATGAGAGTATTTATGCCCTTAATTCACTTTGGTGGTTTTCAATATTTCATGAAAAATTTTTTCTCCTTCTCGATTCTTATGAGTTATCGCTGTTTTCAATGGAAGGTCACGAAATTTCGAAACGCATTGTCATAATAAAGTTTGATATAAAGAAACATACACCAATTATGAGCATATTTGTCCCCTTAATTCAGTTTGGTGGTTTTCAACATTTCATGAATTTATTTTCTTCCTTATCGATTCTTATGAGTTATCGCTGTTTTCAATGGAAGATCACGAAATCTCGAAACGCATTGTCATAATAAAGTTTGATATATAGAAACATACACCACTTATGAGCATATTTATGCCCTTAATTCACTTTTGTGGTCAACATTTCATAAACTTATTTTCTTCCTTCTCGATTCTTATGTGTTGTCGTTGTTTTCAATGGAAGGTCACAAAATCTCGAAACGCCGTATTATAATAAGGTTTTATATATTGAAACTTACACCACTTATGAGCGTATTTATGCAATTAATTCACTTTGATTTTTTTCAACATTGCATGAACTGAGTTTTCTCCTTCTCGATTTTTATGAGTTATCGCTGTTTTCAATGGAATATCACGAAATCTCGAAACGCATTATCATAATAAAGTTTGATATATAGAATTTTATACCACTTATGAGTATATTTATTCTCTTAATTTATTTTGGTGATTTTCAACATTTAATGAATTTATTTTCCTCCTTCTCGCTTCTTAGGAGTTGTCGCTGTTTTCAATGGAAGGTCACGAAATCTCGAAACGCAGTATCATAATTAGGTTTGATATATTGAAACTTACACCACTTAGGAGCATATATGTGCCCTTAATTCACTTTGGTGGTTTTCAACATCTCATGAACTGATTTTCCTCCTTCTTGATTCGAACAAGATATCGCTGTTTTCAATGGAAGGTCACGAAATCTTGAAACGCAGTATCATAATAAGGTTGGATATATTGAAACTTACACCACTTATGAGCGTATTTATGCCTTTAATTCACTTTGGTGGTTTTCAACATTTCATGAACTTATTTACCTCCTTCTCGATTTTTATGAGTTATCGCTGTTTTCAATGGAAAGTCACGAAATCTCGAAAGGCAATGTCATAATAAAGTTTGATATATTGAAACATACACCACTTTTGAGCATATTTATCTTTTTAATTCAGTTTGGTGGTTTTTAATATTTAATGAACTTATTTTTTTACTTCTCGATTCTTATGCGTTGTCGCTGTTTTCAATGGCAGGTCACGAAATCTCGAAACGCAGTATCATAATAAGGTTTGATATATTGAAACTTACAGCACTTATGAGAGTATTTATGCCCTTAATTCACTTTGGTGGTTTTCAATATTTCATGAAAATTTTTTTCTCCTTCTCGATTCTTATGAGTTATCGCTGTTTTCAATGGAAGGTCACGAAATTTCGAAACGCATTGTCATAATAAAGTTTGATATAAAGAAACATACACCACTTATGAGCATATTTGTCCCCTTAATTCAGTTTGGTGGTTTTCAACATTTCATGAATTTATTTTCTTCCTTATCGATTCTTATGAGTTATCGCTGTTTTCAATGGAAGGTCACGAAATCTTGAAATGCAGTATCATAATAAGGTTTGATATATTGAAACTTACAACACTTATGAGAGTATTTATGCCCTTAATTCACTTTGGTGGTTTTCAATATTTCATGAAAAAGTTTTCCTCCTTCTCGATTCTTATGAGTTATCGCTGTTTTCAATGGAATATCACGAAATCTCGAAACGCATTGTCATGATAAAGTTTGATATATAGAATTTTACACCACTTATGAGTATATTTATCCTCTTAATTCACTTTGGTGGTTTACAACATTTCATGAACTTATTTTTCTCCTTCTCGATTCTTATGAGTTTTCGCTGTTTTAAATGGAAAGTCACAAAATCTCGGAACGCAGTATCATAATAAGGTTTGATATATTGAAACTTACACAATTTATGAGCGTATTTGTGCCCTTAATTCAATATGGTGGTTTTCAACATTTCATGAACTGATTTTCTTTCTTCTCGATTCTTATGAGTTATCGCTGTTTTCAATAGAATATCACGAAATCTCGAAACACATTGTCATAATAAATTTTGATATATAAAATTTTACACCACTTATGAGCATATTTATCATCTTAATTCACTACGGTGGTTTTCAAGGGTTTTCGGCCTACAGCGCCATCAACTTTGGTCCAAATGATTATTAATACACGAAGTTTTCGACCATGCATAAAACATCACCGACTATTAAAATCATGCTAAAACCATCAAATCGAAGCCACTGTGGATTCATCTGCGAAATTGGTGACAACGTGGACGACGACGTGGCATTGCTTAGTTAAAATTAATTGAGACGACGTCGTTTTTAACTTATTCTTAACAAAATTAAATCGGTTTGCTTTTCCTAAAATTAAACCCAAACCCAAATATTAAACCCAAAATTAAACCATATTTGCCTTAAAATAAACCAAATCGTCTTTCCAAAATTAAGACCCAAAATCACACCACCGATACCCTTCTTCTCCATCATCTCTTCTTCACCATAGTCTTCTTTTTGAAACAGTGGTGTTTAATCAATTTATTATGTAATAAAGTTTAGATGTGGTGTTTAATCAGTTTCTTTTGTAATAAATCAGTTTTTCATACAAATCAGTTTCTAATATAATATAAAAATGCATAAAAATGAAACGTATAATATGAATATTGCCACAAAGCAGACGTATATACTGAAAATGAAAATGCCTGAAAATTCAAGAAACATCTTTAAAACTGATACCAAAAATATACATCATCCACAATCCAAAAATCTACATCATCCATGATCCAAACACATAGAACAACCACAAATCTGAACATCTATATCATCCATAATCCAAAAACCTGCAACATACACAACACCAAAAGATAGAAGATATCTTAAGCATCAATGACTTGACTTTGTGTTTCCTGACTTGGTCCATCCACATTGTTGCACTTTCTTTTGTTATGTCCAACACCTCCACAGTTCCCACAATGCATGATCCGTTTATCTCTTGATACCTTCTTTTGACACTCTTCCATCTCTATTCTCTTCTTCTTTTTACTCGGAGACTCATGTCTCTCTTTTATCCTTTTTCTATTCTTTGTTGGACCATTTGTAACAGGTGGTGGTAAAATTTCTGGTTCATCTATCTTGGTCCAAAAGTTCATACCACGAACTGGTAATATTGGTGAGCTATACTCCTTACGCCACCTAGAAGTTAAATAGCAGTCAGCCATAAAATCCTCAGGATTCAATTTCTTATCTGAGATGACCTTTAATGCATGACGACAAGGAAGTCCAGACATATCCCACTTCCGACAAGTACATGAATGTTTATCCATTTCAACCTTGACTGATGACTTCTTCATTTTGACCTCAAAAACACCAACACCTGCAGGAAATGCCTTACAATGCTTGATCTTTTGCTGCTCTAATGCTACCTTCTTCATTGAGTTAGGTGTAAATTTGCCTTTGTGCTTTTCTGCTTTATTCTTCCTCACATCAATTCGGATCATTGCTCTTCTCCTAATGATCTCTAACATAGTAACCACAGGCATACCTCTTGCAGGTTCAATGGCATGGTTAAATGACTCTGAGATGTTGTTGCTTACGTCAACACATGAAGACATTGGAGTAAAGAAAGCAAGACTGCAGTTTTTGAGATTCTTTAACATCATAGCTTCAAATACGTTGATATCATATTGCCTCACTGCCTCTAACCTTTTGTTGTACTCAGTCATGTTATAACTCTTAGCAACCTTCCAAAATAAGCCTTTCATGTCAGCTCTATGCAGAAAGTTCTTCTTCAAGTTTGCATATATGTGCCTTGCACACATCCTATGCTCAACATTAGGCAAGATTGCTGCTACTGCATTCAATAAACCCTGAAAGTGTAAACATTTATATTCATACTCACATTCAATAAACCCTGGAAATGTAACATCACATTAATGGATTAAAACTAACCTTTTGTCTATCTGAAATAACAGTAAAACCATCACCATCTCCCAGATTTAGATCTGTTTGCAGCTTCTCAATGAACCATTTCCAATTATCTTCATTCTCCACATCAACAACAGCCCATGCTAAAGGGAGCATCTGGTCATTTGCATCTCGTCCCACTGCTGCCAATAATTGGCCTCTTGTTGAACACTTCAGGAAGCATCCATCTAGACCAAAAATAGGTCTAGCATATGAACACCATGTTCTCCGAAGTGCCTCAAAACAGACATAAAATCTAAAAAATATGTCACTTCCTTCCCCTCCTGTGACTGTCTCAAGTACCACAGTTGAATCTTTATTTGACCTAGACAATATCATAACGGACACGTTAAGTGAATTCCAATAGCACAAGAATTTAAAAATCTCAAGAATTAAAATAGAAAACGACTTACTCTAATAACTCAATTCGGTAGTCTCTCAGTCTAGAGAATTGTTCATCATACTCTTCTTGTATCATCTCTAAGGCTCTTGCCTTTGCCTTTCTACACTTATCTATCGATGCAATCAAATCCCATTTGCTATGAATTTGTTCTTGGATTCCCTTTGGCATGAGCAATGGATTATCCCTTATGTCATGCATAAATAGTCGAGCAATTACCTCTAGAGTCAGAATCTTGGAATAACCACTCTTTATGCAACTATGCTCATTCTCGTATACTTTTATCATCCATTTTTGCAGTGGTTTTTCATAGGAACAATATATCTTCCACATGCATATCTCCTCTCCCTCACTTGCACATTTCAGCTCTGATTTATCCTTCTCCCATCTAACATATTTAACATTCCACCCTTCCTTTAACACATAATCTACCACAGCTTTTTTAAACTCCTCTAAACTATTAAATGCTTGTCTTAATCGAAGCTCACCACTACCCTTCTTGTATATGAAATAACCATATCTCATACAGTCATCTTCTTCATCATCTGACCCCATGCCTGTGTCATACTCATTGAATTCTTCATCCACAAAATTAACCACATGTCTCTCAACTCTTGCTTCTTCATCAGCCTCTTCTTCATCGGGATCTAGGTAAATATCTATCGTCTTTGTCCACATAGCAGCAGCACACATCTTCACAAATTGTGGATCACCATTCTGTAAAAACTTCCTATCCTCTACTCCTTCGAATGGTAACTTATACCAAACCCTCTGGCCATATAGACGAACCAGTAAGTCATTTGTTAAGGCTCCAAACAACTGTTCTGCAACTGAGTCAATCAATTTGTATTCACCCCCAACATAATACTCCAAATCATCAAGTCGATCAAATGTTCCACCGAAGTAACAATTGAAGCTTGTCAAAGTCTCTCCTTCATCACTTCAATAATAATCAAAGAAATTCATACAATAAATAAATAAACAATATCTTGATTTCTTCAATGACGTGAGTTTTCATTTATCTTTGAGTTATATATAAATCATGAATACCACGCCAGATAAATAGGTTAACTATTGTGTAATAACTCACTTTTTGGGTAGTATATTTAGACATTTACTCGAACACTTGGTGGGCATAATTTTAGAATCATCTCTTAACTTAAAATTTTTAATATAATCGAAAATATCTACTCAAAAATTATAACCTATGCTAGATTACAATACAAAACAAACTAAATGTACCTCATTTTGTCACATGCAATTGGAGAAATATCGAGCTTTAAACCCGGATGAAGCTACACGCAAAATTCAGAGCAAGGTTCGAAATTGAACTCAGATTCGAAGCTACACGCGCAAGAGGTTCGAAATTGGAGAAATAATCAAACCCAGGTGTGAAAGAGAGAACAAAATGGAATGTGGTGAAGAGAGCGGCATGAGTTTCTTTGAAAGAGATGAGAAGGGCATCGATGGTGAGATTTTGGGTCTTAATTTTGGGACGAGTTGGTTTATTTTAGGGCAAACTGGTTTAATTTTGGGTTTAATATTTGGGTTTGGGTTTAATTTTAGTAAAAGCAAACCGATTTAATTTTGTTAAGAATAAGTTAAAAATGACGCTATCTCGATTAATTTTAACTAAGCAATGCCACGTCGTCGTCCACGCTGTCACCAATTTTGCAGATGAATCCACAGTGGCTTCGATTTGATGGTTTTAGCATGATTTTAATAGTCTGTGATGTTTTATGCATGGTCGAAAATTTCGTGTATTAATAATCATTTGGACCAAAGTTGATGGCGCTGTAGGCCGAAAGCCCTGGTTTTTAACATTTCATGAACTTATTTTCCTCCTTCTCGATTCTTATGAGTTGTCGCTGTTTTAAATAGAAAGTCACAAAATCTCGGAACGCAGTATCATAATAAGGTTTGATATAATGAAACTTACAGCACTGATGAGCATATTTGTCCCCTTAATTCACCTTGGTGGTTTTCAACAATTCATGAATTTATTTTCTTCCTTCTCGATTCTTATGAGTTATCGCTGTTTTCAATGGAAGATCACGAAATCTCGAAACGCATTGTCATAATAAATTTTGATATATAGAAACATACACCACTTATTAGCATATTTATGCCCTTAATTCACTTTTGTGGTTTTCAACATTTAATGAACTTTTTTTCCTCATTCTCGATTCTTATGAGTTGTCGCTGTTTTCAATAGAAGGTCACGAAATCTCGAAACGCAGTATCATAATAAGGTTTGATATATTGAAACTTACACCAGTTATGAGCGTATTTGTGCTCTTAATTCACTTTGGTGGTTTTAAGAATCTCATGAACTGATTTTTCTCCTTCTCGATTTTTATGAGTTATCACTGTTTTCAATGGAAGGTCACGAAATCTCCAAACGCAATGTCATAATAAAGTTTGATAGATTGAAACATACACCACTTATGAGCGTATTTATGCCTTTAATTCACTTTGGTGGTTTTCAACATTTCATGAACTTATTTTCCACCTTCTCGATTCTTTTGAGTTATCGCTGTTTTCAACGGAAGGTCACGAAATTTCAAAACGCATTGTCATAATAAAGGTTGATAAAAAGAAACATACACCACTTATGAGCATATTTATGCCTTTAATTCACTTTTGTGTTCAACATTTCATGAACTTATTTTCCTCCTTCTCAATTCTTATGAGATGTCGCTGTTTTCAATGGAAGGTCACGAAATCTCGAAACGCATTATCATAATAAGGTTTGATATATTGAAACTTATACCACTTATGAGCGTATATATGCAATTAATTCACTTTGGTGGTTTTCAACATTTTATGAACTTATTTTCCTCCTCGATTCTTATGAATTATCGCTGTTTTCAATGGAATATCACGAAATCTCGAAACGCATTGTCATAATAAAGTTTGATATATAGAAACATACACCACTTATGAGCATATTTATGCCCTTAATTCACTTTTTTGGTCAACATTTCATGAACTTATTTTCCTCCTTCTCGATTCTTATGAGTTGTCGCTGTTTTCAATGGAAGGCCACGAAATCTCGAAACGCCGTATTATAATAAGGTTTGATATATTGAATCTTACACCACTTATGAGCGTATTTGTGCAATTATTTCACTTTGATTTTTTTTCAACATTGCATGAACTGAGTTTCCTCCTTCTCGATTTTTATGAGTTATCGCTGTTTTCAATAGAATATCACGAAATCTCGACACGCATTATCATAATAAAGTTTGATATATAGAATTTTATACCACTTATGAGCATATTTATCCTCTTAATTCATTTTGGTGATTTTCTACATTTAATGAACTTATTTTCCTCTTTCTCGGTTCTTATGAGTTGTCGCTGTTTTCAATGGAAGGTCACGAAATCTCGAAACGCAGTATCATAATAAGGTTTGATATATTGAAACTTACACCACTTATGAGCGTATCTATGCCCTTAATTCACTTTAGTGGTTTTCAGCATCTCATGAACTGATTTTTCTCCTTCTCGATTCTAATGAGTTATCGCTGTTTTCAATGGAAGGTCACGAAATCTTGAAACACAGTATCATAATAAAGTTAGATATATTGAAACTTACACCACTTATGAGCGTATTTATGCCCTTAATTCACTTTGATAGTTTTCAACATTTCATGAACTAATTTTCATACTTCTCGATTTTTATGAGTTATCGCTGTTTTCAATGGAAGGTCACGAAATCTCGAAAGGCAATGTCATAATAAAGTTTGATATATTGAAACATATACCACTATTGAGCATATTTATCCTTTTAATTCAGTTTGGTGGTTTTTAATATTTAATGAACTTATTTTTTTCCTTCTCGATTCTTATGAGTTGTCGCTGTTTTCAATGGAAGTTCACGAAATCTCGAAACGCAGTATCATAATAATGTTTGATATTGAAACTTACACCACTTATGAGCGTATTTATGCCCTTAATTCACTTTGGTGGTTTTCAACAATTCATGAAATTTTTTTCCTCCTTCTCGATTCTTATTAATTATCGCTATTTTCAATGGAAGATCACGAAATCTCGAAACGCATTGTCATAATAAAGTTTGATATATAGAAACATACACCACTTATGAGCATATTTATCCTCTTAATTCACTTTGGTGGTTTTCAACATTTCATGAACTTATTTTCCTCCTTCTCGATTCTTATGAGTTGTCGCTGTTTTAAATGTAAAGTCACAAAATCTTGGAACGCAGTATCATAATAAGGTTTGATATAGTGAAACTTACACCACTTATGAGCGTATATGTGCCCTTAATTCACTTTGGTGGTTTACAACATTTCATGAACTGATTTTCCTTCCTTTCGATTCTTATTAGTTGTCGCTGTTTTAAATGGAAGTCACAAAATCTCAGAACGCAGTATCATAATAAGGTTTGATATATTGAAACTTATGAAATAGCAGATTTTTTATAGTTTGCTATCTGTCAAATGCCTTAATGCATATTCATGTCATTGTAATACAGAAAGGTATCAATCCAAATGGGTGCGATATTAACCAAGAAGAATGCAATCAAAACGTCTAAGTTAAGCCAAACAAGTTGTAAATGGTGAAACTACCAACCTAGCAAAAGAGAATCAAAAGCAAGAACATGAACTAAAAACAGAACAAAAACAGGGGAGAAACAGAGCAAAGCAGAGAAGAATAACAGAGCAAAAACAGAGTGAAAACAGAACGCAGAAAACAGAGATAAATCGAGAACAAGCAGGTCTTAAGGATGGAGGTTATAGACTCAGTGTATCCTCTTAATCTACCTAGATGGTTTAACAAACTCAAACAAGCTATTCCCTAGACATTAAACTCATAAACAGCCAAGTTCATTCTCATGATAAATATGCTCAAGCTAATCTAGTTCCAGACCTAATCTCTTAGCAAAATCTAGCTTAGCAGGCATTAAGAAACAGTTTAATAAAGCCAATAAACACCCTAGACAACTAATCTCTTAGGCTAGGAATGTAAATCTCTAGAATTAGTTCAGTTAGGCATTTCATCGAACACCTTCTGGGTGTGAAAAAACCTATGTTCTAATTTCAATTGATCAGAGAGTAATTAGCATTAAGATCACTAATCTAGAAGGAAAATCAAGCAATCTACACTTAAACCACCTAGAAGACTAAGATTCAACACCTAATCTATCCCATCCTTAAGAACCCTAATGACTACTCAGAACACATGAAGAACAGCATAATCACAAACCCAGAAATCATAATAACTTGCATAAGTAGAGAGATAAGGAAAAGAAGAGATAGAATAGAAAGATTCAAACACAAATGCTCAGTAGAATCAAAGATACAGGATCCAGAAAGCAAGAACAGATGAAGAAAGCTTAAAAAAACGAGATTACTTAGTGTTAAGCGTTTATAGGGTATTTATACTAAGAGATAAAAACCCTAAATCACAAAAAGACAAAATAAGCTAATTTTGGGGGCACTCGACCATGGGTGGTCGAGTGCTATGGTCGAGTTGGGCTAAATTTCAAGATTGCATTTTTATTCTTCAGCTCGAGATAGGGACTCGACCATGTGTGGTCGAGCTGGCTCCAAAAACTTCAAGACTCTTCTTTTATCTTCAGCTCGATTAGTGGACTCGACCAGGGGAGGTCGAGCTGGGTCCAAAAACTTCAAGATGGCTTTTTTATGGTGAACTCGATCAAGGGCTCGACCTGGCTTGGTCGAGCCAGACTTCAGGACTCCAAGGTTGCATTTTTCTTGATCAGCTCGACCTCATACTCGAGCCCCTTGGTCGAGTCAGCTCTCCTTATTCTCCATTTGACTTCAACATCTCCAATATCCCTTGAATGCACCTGAAACAAGTCCAAAATGCAAAATACATGCAATCCTAATGCAAAACACTCTAAGTATGCAAAACTAGAGATAAATGCTAAGAACAAGCTATTAAACAAGGCTAAATGAATGAATAATGCAAGCTAAAACCATATAAAATGCAGACATATCAACTCCCCCAAACTTAATCTTTGCTTGCCCTCAAGCAAACAGAAGAATAAAAATGGAGAAGAGGTTTGAAAATGGGGATTCAGAACCAAAGCTTGCAGATAAAACAGATGATCTCAATGTCCAAGTTGCTAATTCTAGAATGCAAAGTTTATGATATCTACTTAAAAACTTTAGCCATACTCTTCTCAACACAATTTCAATAAAATCTCAACCTAGACATGCATTCAAATCTATCATTCCCTTTAACATCCAATTAAACAGAAACCATGAATCAAGCTATGCACATTCAATGAACTCATTTGGCTAAGGGTAAGGTCAAGAGACAAAGATGGTCCCTTTCATGTGGTTAATCATTTCAAAGCAGGGATCTCTCAAGAAAAGGAATGAGCTTTAGCAGAATGCTAAAGGTAAGAACCAACCTATGCATACAAGAATAGACTCTCATCTACCCAACCATACACAAGTGTTCTTAACCCCTAGTTCTAAACCCAGAAAATCATCCTAATTCTACCCTTACCCCGTAGGCGTTTTGCCTTGAGCTTTTCTTGGATCAGACTCATTTTTTTTTTTTGCTTGTTCTAGGAGAGGCTCTATACACTTCTAGCGGATTGGGGGTTTTCTTATGGTTTTTAACGACCAGCTTAGCCTTTTTTATGTTTTTCAGACTTTAAACTTTTTGTCCTTTCTTTTCTTATTCTTAGCACACCCCCATATCATTTACTAGATTCATAAACATTCAGATCATTCCCCTCCTAAGAACTCTTATCCTTTTTCTTTCATCTTTCTCCAAGTTTTTCATTCTTTTCTTTTCACAGAACCAAACCCAATACCCTATGATCAAGATCTCACCTAGTCCTATCTGACTCAAAAATTGCAAACCAGAACTACATGAGATTCTATTCTTGTCGGCTCAAACCTAACACTTTCTACCAAGCTCATTCCAAAATAGGCCTCACACACTCAACAAAATAATATCATGGCTTGAACGAAGGCTAGGCTAAGGGCATGGTAAAACTGTTCTAATGATGAGAACAACTACTTGGATTAGCAAGAGTGGTAAATAGGTAAAAGAAAATCCAAGTATGTATATGATATCCATGAGTTCAAATGCAGTGCATAGACATGATAATTGTAAGTCAAGTTCAGGTTCAAATTTGTAGGGAATGGTATCAAATCACAGCATGCTTCAATTGAGATAACAATCTAGTTGTGCATTCTAAGTATGGTGCAGTCTTACTCAAGCTCAATAACAAAGCATTAAACAACTAGAAATAAGGGCATTGAAATCATACAATTGAATCAGCAAGCTTACAGGGTTTAAATCATCATAATCTCCTATGCATATGCAACAGCGCTATTTGAAAACAATCAAGACTCAATCCTAAAATGTAAATGCAACTACATGAACACTCTGTTTTTGTAATCTTTTTCGAAAATTTTTCAAATTTGTTTGGTTTTTCTATGCCATACATGCATGAAAACTCGAATATGCACGAAAATGGAAAATAAGAACACAATAAACATGTCAAACACATCTTAACCCTTCCTCCCAAACTTAAATTACACAGTCCCTTGTGTAATAAAAATTTAGAAAGAAAGTTTAAGAAACAACAAAAAGCAAGAAAGAAATGAAAATGATATATACAAGAATGGATAGAATAGGTACCTCAAGGATTGGAGAAAAAGGAGGAGATTGAATCCTCCATGCTTTCGCGAGTGTAAGCAGTACGGGAGCTTGACTCGAGCTGGGGCTCGAGTCGCGTGGTCGCGTCCGTCGTCAGGAGATGGCTGGCTCGATCGTCTTGCTCGAGCTAGCTCGTTCGCCCACAGATTTTCTTTTTCTCTGCTGTGTGTACTGCTTAGGCTGCTGTCTTGGCTCAAATGAAGAAGTTGGTTGATCATCTTGAAGGATTTTGAAACAAAATTCGAGAATCAGATGAGAAAAAGATTCTGGTAAATGGGAGAGGTTGCTTGAAGTTTTGCTGGTGTGGAGAGCTCATAAAGGCGAGTTCTTCTTATATAGACAAGGGGAAAGGCTAGATGACAAGAGGGGGAGCGTATGGAGCTTTATTTGAATTTCAAAATTTAAAATTTTGAGCGCCCAAGGCTTGACTCGATGTGCTGACGCGACCGAACGTGGTCGAGCTGTGTGCTCGATCTGGCCACTCGACCCACCTGGTCGAGTTGTCCCCTTGGCGTTCAAAATTTGAATTTTAAATCTCCCTCTGTCTGACTAGATCTCTTGACTCAATCATAGGTGGTCGAGCTAGTCATCGAGTCAGGCTAATTTCGCTTGTTTCTTCCTTTTCTTTGCGATTCAATGCTCGTACTTTCCTGAAATCACAAAAAACAAGCCAAAAATAAGAAGTTAGCACACTTATTCGATGGTTTAAAAAGAAAATTAAAGCAATATATACAAAGATAGACATGGGACTTCCTCCCAAGTGAGCTTGTTTATAGTCACTAAGCTTGACTTCCTGTTTTACTCAAGCAAGGGGAGGTTCATCCAAAAGAATTGAGGATCCTTCTGGAATGATGATGTCAGCCATGTATGGTTTGAGTCTTTGCCCGTTCACTGTGATCTCGGATTCATTTTTCTCGATCAGAGTAACCGCTCCATAGGGTGAAACTTCCTTGATGCTAAATGGTCCTGAAATCTAGACTTAAGCTTCCCAGGAAACAATTTGAGCCTAGAGTTGAACAGAAGCACCTGATCACCAGTTTTGAACTCTTTGTGCAAAATCTTCCTGTCGTGGAAAGCTTTAGTTCTCTCCTTGTACACCTTAGAGCTCTCATAAGCTTCTAGTCTGCTCTTTTCAAGCTCGTGCAAATCTATCGCTCTCTTTTCTTGAGCAGTCTTGATATCCAAGTTCAGAAGTTTCGTTGTCCATAGTGCCTTGTACTCAATCTCAACTGGTAGATGACAGGCTTTGCCGTAGAGTAGCTGGAACAGTGTTCTCCTATTGGTGTCTTGAAAGCTGTTCGATATGCCCAGAGAGTCTCATCAAGCTTAGAAGACCAATCTCTCTTTGAAACCCCTACCACTCTCGCCAAAATGGCCTTGATGTGCTTGTTGGAAACTTCCACTTGCCCACTAGTCTGAGGATGGTATGGTGTAGCTACCTTGTGCTTTATCCCATGCTTCTTCAGAAGGTTCTCAAAGAGTTTGTTGATGAAGTGAGACCCTCCATCGCTGATCACTACTCTTGGCACTCCATATCTGGGGAAGCTGACACTTTTGAACATCTTCAAAACTACCTCTGCATCATTGGTAGGACAGGCTATTGCTTTAACCCATTTGGAGACATAATCAACAGCCACCAATATGTAACTGTTCCCGTAAGAAGGCGGGTTGAAGGGCCCCATAAAATCAATGCCCCACACATCAAATACTTCAACTTCCAGAATTGGGTTCTGAGGCATCTCATTCCTTCTACTGATGTTCCCCATTCTCTACAAGGATCACACTTGGTGATGAAAGCTTGGGAATCTTTGAACATCGATGGCCACCATAAACCTGCTTGCAGCACCTTCTGCGCAGTCTTGAATGTAGCGAAGTGACCTCCATATACTGAATTGTGGCAATGCTCTAGAACTCCCTTTACCTCTTCTTCAGCTATGCACCTTCTAAATAGCCCATCTGAACCTCTCTTGTATAAGTAGGGCTCATCCCAAAAGTAGTGGTTCATATCCTTCAGAAACTTCTCTTTCCTGTAAGCATCAAGACCTTCAGGAATTTTGCCGCTTACAAGGTAATTGGCAAAATCTGCATACCAGGGCCTCTTTTCTTCTACTATCATGATAACTTCCATGAATTGTTTATCAGGCATAGAATCATCAATTGGCACTGCATCATCAATCCTCATTCTTGACAAGTGATCTGCTACATTATTCTCTATACCCTTCGTATCAACAATCTCCATGTCAAACTCTTGCAGCAGAAGTATCCATCTGAGCAGTCTTGGCTTAGTCTCCTTCTTTGCATAGATATGCCTGAGTGTTGCATGGTCTGTGTAGACTATCACCTTGGAACCCACTAGGTAGCTTTTGAACTTCTCAAAAGCAAAGACAACAGCTAGCAACTCCTTCTCCGTCGTTGCATATCTCCCTTGAGCTTCATCAAGTGTTCTGCTTGCATAATAGATTACATGCAGCTTCTTGTCAATCTTTTTCCCCAGAACAGCCCCCACAGCATAATCCGAAGCATCACACATGATTTTGAACGGATAGTCCCAGTTTGGTGCTTGGACTATTGGGGCTGAGACCAAAGCTTCCTTAATCAGCTGGAAAGCTTTCAAACACTCAGAATCAAAGATGAACTCTTGTTCCTTGCACAGTAGCCTAGTAAGTGGTCTGGCTATTCTTGAGAAGTCTTTGATAAACCGCCTATAGAACCCAGCATGACCCAAGAAACTTCTGATATCCTTGACGTTCTTAGGTGGCTGCAACTGCATCATCACATCAACCTTGGCGTTGTCTACCTCTATACCATCCTCAGAAATTCTGTGCCCCAAGATAATCCCTTCTCTGACCATGAAGTTGCATTTCTCCCAGTTGAGAACTAGATTTGTCTCTTCACACCTAGTAAGCACCCTGCAAAGATTAAACAAGCAGGAGGAGAAAGAGGAGCCATACACGGAAAAATCATCCATGAATACTTCCACGATCTCCTCAATTAAATCTGAGAATATAGAAGTCATGCATCTCTGAAAAGTAGCAGGTGCATTACAAAGACCAAAAGGCATTCTCCTATAAGCAAATGTTCCATATGGGCAAGTAAAAGTAGTTTTTTCCTGATCATTGGGGTGAATTGGAATTTGAAAGAAACCACTATATCCATCTAAGAAACAGTAATAAGGGTGATTTGCAAGCCTTTCTAACATCTGATCAATGAATGGCAATGGGAAATAATCCTTTCTAGATGCAACATTCAATTTTTGGTAATCAATACACATCCTATGACTAGTGATAGTTCTAGTGGGTATCAGTTCATCCTTATCATTCCTAACAACAGTTATACCCCCTTTCTTTGGAACATAATGCACAGGAGAAACCCAAGTACTATCAGATATAGGATAAATGATTCTAGCTTTTAGCAACTTAAGAATTTTCTTTTTAACAACCTCTTTCAAATTCGGGTTCAATCTTCTCTGAGGTTCAATGCTAGCATACGATTCATTTTCATGGTGAATTCTATGAGTACATAAGCTAGGTGAAATTCTTTTGATATCATCCAGTGAATACCCAATAGCTTTTCTAAACTTCTTCAATTCAGTCAGTAACAAATGTAATTCATCATCACTAAGCATATCATTTACTATAACTAGATATGTAGAATTTGGCCCAAGAAAGGCGTACCTTAGCCCCGCAGGAAGAGTTTTGAGGTCTACCTTAGGAGCTCTGAGTTCTGACCAATTGTCCGACGCAGAGTGGGTTGACTCGATGGTGAACTCGAGCTCTGTGGTCGAGTCTGAGGTGGTGAGATGGCTGACTCGACCTAGTAGGTCGAGCTGGGTCATCGAGTCAGTGCGTTCTGTAGCAAAAACCTCCGTTTTGACCCCAATCAAGTCTTCAAAGACTTCTGACCCTTCCAAAACCTTATGTGAGTCCAAAATCATTTTATAACCCAAGGTTTCGTGGTGTAGGTACCCATCTTTCCCACTCTTGGTTAAGGCAGTTCGAAGGTGGTCTTTCTCATTAAGTTCTTCCAGAAGTTCGTCAGCGAGTTGATCCATTTCCTCAACATAAAAAATCTGTTCTTCTATCTCTGGCTTTCTCATGGTGTCTTTGATATCAAATGTCATCTTAAAGTCACTCCCGAGATTAAGATCAATCTTTCCCTTTCGAATATCAATAACCGCTCCAGCTGTGGCTAAGAAAGGTCTTCCCAGAATAAGGGGATGTCTTGGTTCTTCATCCATCTCCAGCACTATGAAGTCTGTAGGTATCTCAACTGTCCCAACCTTTAGAGGTAGATCTTGTAACATACCATGAGGAGTTCGAACAGATCTGTCTGCAAGCACCAAAGAGATGTTGCAGGGCTTGTAGTTACTGAATCCTAACTTCTTAGCAACTGAGAGCGGTATGAGACTGATATATGCTCCAAGATCACAGAGAGACTTCTTGAAGATAATTGGCCCCAAAAAGCATGGTAGAGTGAATGAACCAGGATCACTTAGCGTCTCCTTGATAACCCTCTTCTGTATAATAGCACTGCACTCTTCTGACAAAACCACCATACTCTGAACCTCCTTGGCTTTCTCGTTTACTGCATCCTTCAAGAATTTTTGATATGAAGGAAACATTGAGAAGGTATCAATGAGGGGTATCCTAATCTGTGCTTCCTTCATGTGCTTGTCAAAAAACGTTCTATACTTATCCATTATCTCCTTTTTGAATCGTTTTGGAAAAGGCAGTTTGGGTTTGTAAGGAGGCGGGACAAAAGGTGCCTTTTTTTCTCTGAAACCACTGGTTTTGGCGCAGCTGGAGGGTTGACTCGACCTAGTTGGTCGAGCTGGGTGCTAGAGTTAGTCTCTAGACACGTTTTTCGGATTCTTTGCAGCTCAAATCCTCCCCATCTTCAATCTCACTATCCTCAGTGACTTTAGCTGAACCTTCCCTCTCAGGTAGCTCCTTTCCACTTCGTAAAGTGATGGCATTGATGTGAACATAGTCCTTTGGGTTTTGGACTGCTTTTCTTGGGAGTTGGGAAGAGGTAGAAAAAGAAGCGATTTTGCCTTCGATGGACCGAATCTTGGATTGCAGGGACTCAATCTTGCTGTTAAGATCATTGTAAGTGTAATCCATCTGTGTTTTAATTTCACCAAACTTCTTGGCTGCCTCAAGTGCACCAGCTGCTTGACCCTGTAGGAGTTGCTGCAATAAGTTATTTGTCTGTTGATCTGGAGCGGTAGAAGGCTAAGCTTGGTGAGATGTGAAACCAGGTGGGGCACCCATGACTCCTTGTTGTGGATAACTGGTCTGGTAATGCTGCTTAGGGATAAAATTCTGATTCTGGGTGTAAGCAGCAAAAGGGTTGGACTGGGGCGGTGGTTGCTGAGGCGAGTAGACTTGATCCTGAGGGTTAGCAACATTAGTGCTCCTGTAAGAGAGATTCGGGTTGTTCTTGTAGTTGATGAAACCTTTGTTTTACTGACCCTGATTCTGCACATAGCTGACCTCCTCTAGACCATCATCCTGCCCATCTTGAACCTGAAAAACTGTATCGTCATTTGCAAAGTGGACATGTTTCTGCTGGTGTAGGAGCTGATCTAACTTGGCATTCATAGCTTTCATCTCCTTTTTATGCCTCTCCTCTGAATCAACATTACCCCGTACACTTCTATCATACTCCGCAGTGTAGATACCATTAGATTGAGCAAGGTTCTCCACAAGCTCCCAGCCGTCATCAACATCTTTGTTGAGAAAATTACCATTGCTGGCTGTATCAAGAAGCATTCGGACCTTTGGGAGAACTCCTCTGTAAAGTGTGCTAAGGAGGGACTCATTGCTGAAACCATGGTGAGGACATTGAGTGGTGTAGCCTTTGAATCGTTCCCAGCATTCACAGAAACTCTCCCCATCTTTCTGAGAAAATCCGGATATCTCATTCCGGAGGCGAGCTGTTCGAGCATTGGAGAAGAAATTGGCAAGGAAAGCTCTCTTCCAATCATCCCATGAAGTGATAGAGCCATGGGGTAGATTCTTCTCCCAGAGATGGGCTTTGTCACCAAGAGAGAATGGAAAGAGTCGCAGCTTGAAACCGTGTTCACTGACTCCATTGATCTTGGTAAGGCTGGAGAGCCTATCGAACTCATCTAAATGATCAAGAGGGTCTTCCATAGGCAGCCCATGGAATTTGTTGCTCTGCACCATAGCTATCAAGCCACTCTTGATCTCAAAGTTGTTGTTCTGGACTATAGGAGGTACAATCCCTTGTCTGTTGGTGTGAGTGTTGGGAGCATCTCCCCCACCAATCAGACGCTGCCGCCTCGGATGGGGCATATGTTCAAGCTGGGGTGGTGGATTATCGTCAGCCATATCTATCGGATCCTGGAGATCTGTGCTGAGATGTTCTCTCGACTCTCGCAGCTGTTGTGGTAGCTTGTGAATATTGTCGATGTAGCGGAAGAGGTTCTGACTGATTTTTGATCTCGTTTGCATACAGGGGGAAGCGAACTCGATGGCAGACCCGAGCAAGCGTGGTCGAGCTAGGCGAGCTCGATCTGGCGTGGTCGAGCTAGTGAGATCGAGTCAAGTCGTACCTGAAATACAAAGAGACAGAAAGGAAAAACTAAATCAGTAACAGAGTAGATCGAAGAAGAACTTGATCTAAAACGATTTGAAATCCTAATTGTAACAAACAACACCCAAATGGCAACGGCGCCAATTTGAAATAGCAGATTTTTTATAGTTTGCTATCTGTCAAATACCTTAATGCATATTCATGTTATTGTAATACAGAAAGGTATTAATCCAAATGGGTGTGATATTAACCAAGAAGAATGCAATCAAAACGTCTAAGTCAAGCCAAACAAGTTGTAAATGGTGAAACTACCAACCTAGCAAAAGAGAATCAAAAGCAAGAAACATGAACTAAAAACAGAACAAAAACAGGGGAGAAACAGAGCAAAGCAGAGACGAATAACAGAGCAAAAACAGAACGCAGAAAACAGAGATAAATCGAGAACAAGCAGGTCTTAAGGATGGGGGTTATAGACTCAGTGTATCCTCTTAATCTACCTAGATGGTTTAACAAACTCAAACAAGCTATTCCCTAGACATTAAACTCATAAACAGCCAAGTTCATTCTCATGATAAATAACCTCAAGCTAATCTAGTTCCAGACCTAATCTCTTAGCGAAATCTAGCTTAGCAGGCATTAATAAACAGTTTAATAAAGCCAATAAACACCCTAGACAACTAATCTCTAGAATTAATTCAGTCAGGCATTTCATCGAACACCTTCTGGGTGTGGAAAAACCTATGTTCTAATTTCAATTGATCAGAGAGTAATTAGCATTAAGAACACTAATCTAGAAGGGAAATCAAGCAATCTACACTTAAACCACCTAGAAACTAAGATTCAACACCTAATATATCCCATCTTTAAGAACCCTAATGACTACTCAGAACACATGAAGAACAGCATAATCACAAACCCAGAAATCATAATAACTTGCATAAGTAGAGAAATAAGGAAGAGAAGAGATAGAATATAAAGATTCAAACACAAATGCTCAGTAGAATCAAAGATACAGGATCCAGAAAGCAAGAACAGATGAAGAAAGCTTAAAAAAACGAGATTACTTAGTGTTAAGCGTTTATAGGGTATTTGTACTAAGAGATAAAAACCCTAAATCACAAAAAGACTAAATAAGCTAATTTTAGGGGCACTCGACCATGGGTGGTCGAGTGCTATGGTCGAGTTGGGCTAAATTTCAAGATTGCATTTTTATTCTTCAGCTCGAGATAGGGACTCGACCATGTGTGGTCGAGCTGGCTCCAAAAACTTTAAGACTCTTCTTTTATCTTCAGCTCGATCAGTGGACTCGACCAGGGGAGGTCGAGCTGGGTCTAAAAACTTCAATATGGCTCTTTTATGGTGAACTCGATCAAGGGCTCATATGTAGACATATAAAATGCAGACATATCAACTTACACCACTTATGTGCATATTTGTCCTCTTAATTCACTTTGGTGGTTTTCAACATTTCATGAATTTATTTTCTTCCTTATCGATTCTTATGAGTTAGCGCTGTTTTCAATGGAAGATCACGAAATCTCGAAACGCATTGTCATAATAAAGTTTGATATATAGAATTTTTTACACCACTTATGAGCATATTTATCATCTTAATTCACTTTGGTGGTTTTCAACATTTCATAAACTTATTTTCCTCCTTCTCGATTCTTATGAGTTGTTGCTGTTTTAAATAGAAGGTCACAAATCTCGGAATGCAGTATAATAATAAGGTTTGATATATTGAAACTTACACCACTTATGAGCATATTTGTCCCGTTAATTCACTTTGGTGGTTTTTATCATTTCATGAATTTATTTTCTTCCTTCTCGATTCTTATGAGTTATCGCTGTTTTCAATGGAAGATCACGAAATCTCGAAACGCATTGTCATAATAAATTTTGATATATAGAAACATACACCACTTATTAGCATATTTATGCCCTTAATTCACTTTTGTGGTTTTCAACATTTAATGAACTTATTTTCCTCCTTCTCGATTCTTATGAGTTGTCGCTGTTTTCAATGGAAGATCACGAAATCTCGAAACGCAGTATCATAATAAGGTTTGATATATTTGTGCCTTTAATTCACTTTGGTGGTTTTCAGAATCTCATGAACTGATTTTTCTCTTTCTCGATACTAATGAGTTATCGCTGTTTTCAATGGAAGGTCACGAAATCTTGAAACGCAGTATCATAATAAGGTTGGATATATTGAAACTTACACCTCTTATCAGCGTATTTTTGCCCTTAATTCACTTTGGTGGTTTTCAACATTTCATGAACTGATTTTCCTCCTTCTCGATTTTTATTAGTTATCGCTGTTTTCAAGGGAAGGTCATGAAATCTCGAAACGCAATGTCATAATAAAGTTTGATATATTGAAACATACACCACTTATAAGCATATTTATCCTCTTAATTCAGTTTGGTGGTTTTCAATATTTAATGAACTTATTTTTTTCCTTCTCGATTCTTATGAGTTGTCGCTGTTTTCAATGGAAGGTCACGAAATCTCGAAACGCAGTATCATAATAAGGTTTGATATATTGAAACTTACGCCACTTATGAGCGTATTTATGCCCTTAATTCACTTTGATAGTTTTCAACATTTCATGAACTTATTTTCCTCCTTCTCGATTCTTATGAGTTATCGCTGTTTTTAATGGAAGGTCACGAAATTTTGAAACGCATTGTCATAATAAAGTTTGATATAAAGAAACATACACCACTTATGAGCATATTTATGCCCTTAATTCACTTTTGTGTTCAACATTTCATGAACTTATTTTCTTCCTTCTCGATTCTTATGAGTTATCGCTGTTTTCAATGGAATATCACGAAATCTCGAAACGCATTGTCATAATAAAGTTTGATATATAGAATTTTACACCACTTATGAACATATTTATCCTTAATTCACTTTGGTGTTTTTGAACATTTCATGAACATATTTTCCTCCTTCTCGATTCTTATGAGTTGTCGCTGTTTTAAATGGAAGGTCACAAAATCTCGGAACGCAGTATCATAATAAGGTTTGATATATTGAAACTTACACCACTTATAAGCGTATTTGTGCCCTTAATTCACTTTGGTGGTTTTCCACATTTCATGAACTGATTTTCCCTCCTCTCGATTCTGATGAGTTATCGCTGTTTTAAATGGAAAGTCACAAATCTCGGAACGCAGTATCATAATAAGGTTTGATATATTGAAACATACACCACTTATGAGCATATTTTTCCCCTTAATTCACTTTGGTGGTTTTCAACATTTCATAAATTTATTTTTTTCCTTCTCGATTCTTATGAGTTATCGTTGTTTTCAATGGAAGGTCACGAAATTTCGAAACGCATTGTCATAATAAAGTTTGATATAAAGAAACATACACCACTTATGAGCATATTTGTCCCCTTAATTCACTTTGGTGGTTTTCAACATTTCATGAATTTATTTTCTTCCTTATTGATTCTTATGAGTTATCGCTGTTTTCAATGGAAGATCACGAAATCTCGAAATGCATTGTCATAATAAATTTTGATATATAGAAACATACACCACTTATTAGCATATTTATGCCCTTAATTCACTTTTGTGGTTTTCAACATTTAATGAACTTATTTTCCTCCTTCTCGATTCTTATGAGTTGTCGCTGTTTTCAATGGAAGATCACGAAATCTCGAAACGCAGTATCATAATAAGGTTTGATATATTTGTGCCTTTAATTCACTTTGGTGGTTTTCAGAATCTCATGAACTGATTTTTCTCTTTCTCGATACTAATGAGTTATCGCTGTTTTCAATGGAAGGTCACGAAATCTTGAAACGCAGTATCATAATAAGGTTGGATATATTGAAACTTACACCTCTTATCAGCGTATTTTTGCCCTTAATTCACTTTGGTGGTTTTCAACATTTCATGAACTGATTTTCCTCCTTCTCGATTTTTATTAGTTATCGCTGTTTTCAAGGGAAGGTCATGAAATCTCGAAACGCAATGTCATAATAAAGTTTGATATATTGAAACATACACCACTTATAAGCATATTTATCCTCTTAATTCAGTTTGGTGGTTTTCAATATTTAATGAACTTATTTTTTTCCTTCTCGATTCTTATGAGTTGTCGCTGTTTTCAATGGAAGGTCACGAAATCTCGAAACGCAGTATCATAATAAGGTTTGATATATTGAAACTTACGCCACTTATGAGCGTATTTATGCCCTTAATTCACTTTGATAGTTTTCAACATTTCATGAACTTATTTTCCTCCTTCTCGATTCTTATGAGTTATCGCTGTTTTTAATGGAAGGTCACGAAATTTTGAAACGCATTGTCATAATAAAGTTTGATATAAAGAAACATACACCACTTATGAGCATATTTATGCCCTTAATTCACTTTTGTGTTCAACATTTCATGAACTTATTTTCTTCCTTCTCGATTCTTATGAGTTATCGCTGTTTTCAATGGAATATCACGAAATCTCGAAACGCATTGTCATAATAAAGTTTGATATATAGAATTTTACACCACTTATGAACATATTTATCCTTAATTCACTTTGGTGTTTTTGAACATTTCATGAACATATTTTCCTCCTTCTCGATTCTTATGAGTTGTCGCTGTTTTAAATGGAAGGTCACAAAATCTCGGAACGCAGTATCATAATAAGGTTTGATATATTGAAACTTACACCACTTATAAGCGTATTTGTGCCCTTAATTCACTTTGGTGGTTTTCCACATTTCATGAACTGATTTTCCCTCCTCTCGATTCTGATGAGTTATCGCTGTTTTAAATGGAAAGTCACAAATCTCGGAACGCAGTATCATAATAAGGTTTGATATATTGAAACATACACCACTTATGAGCATATTTTTCCCCTTAATTCACTTTGGTGGTTTTCAACATTTCATAAATTTATTTTTTTCCTTCTCGATTCTTATGAGTTATCGTTGTTTTCAATGGAAGGTCACGAAATTTCGAAACGCATTGTCATAATAAAGTTTGATATAAAGAAACATACACCACTTATGAGCATATTTGTCCCCTTAATTCACTTTGGTGGTTTTCAACATTTCATGAATTTATTTTCTTCCTTATTGATTCTTATGAGTTATCGCTGTTTTCAATGGAAGATCACGAAATCTCGAAATGCATTGTCATAGGAAAATTTGATATATAGAAACATACACCACTTATAAGCATATTTATGCCCTTAATTCACTTTTGTGTTCAACATTTCATGAACTTATTTTCCTCCTTCTCGATTCTTATAAGTTGTCGCTGTTTTCAATGGAAGGTCACGAAATCTCGAAACGCATTATCATAATAAGGTTTGATATATTTAAACTTACACCACTTATGAGCGTATATATGCAATTAATTCACTTTGGTGGTTTTTAACATTTTATGAACTTATTTTCTTCCTTCTCAATTCTTATGTGTTATCGCTGTTTTCAATGGAATATCACGAAATCTCGAAACGCATTGTCATAATAAAATTTGATATATAGAATTTTACACCACTTATGAGCATATTTATCTTCTTAATTCACTTTGGTGGTTTTCAACATTTCATGAAATTATTTTCCTCCTTCTCGATTCTTCTGAGTTGTCGCTGTTTTAAATGGATATCACAAAATCTAGGAACGCAGTATCATAATAAGGTTTGATATATTGAAACTTACACCACTTATGAGCGTATTTGTGCCCTTAATTCACTTTGGTGGTTTTCAACATTTCATGAACTGATTTTCCTTCTTTTCGATTCTTATGAGTTATCGCTGTTTTCAATGGAATATCACGAAATCTCGAAACGCATTGTCATAATAAAGTTTGATAAATAGAATTTTACACCACTTATGAGCGCATTTATGCCCTTAATTCACTTTGGTCGTTTTCAACATTTCATGAACTGATTTTCCTCCTCGATTCTTATGAGTTGTCGCTGTTTTAAATGGAAGGTCACAAAATCTCGGAACGCAGTGTCATAATAAAGTTTGATATATAGAAACTTACACCACTTATGAGCATATTTGTCCCCTTAATTGACTTTGTTGGGTTTTAATATTTCATGAACTGATTTTCCTCCTCAATTTTTATGAGTTATCGCTGTTTTCAATGAAAGGTCACGAAAGCTCGAAAAACAATGTCATAATAAATTTTGATATATTGAAACATACACCACTTATGAGTATATTTATCCTCTTAATTCACTTTGGTGGTTTTCAGAATCTTATGAACGGATTTTCCTCCTTCTCGATTCTTAAGAGTTGTCGCTGTTTTCAATGGAAGGTCAGGAAATCTCGAAACGCAGTATCATAATAAGGTTTGATATATTGAAACTTACACCACTTATGAGCGTATTTATGCCCTTAATTCACTTTGGTGGTTTTCAACATTTTATGAACTTATTTTCGTTCTTCTCGATTCTTATGAGTTATCGCTGTTTTCAATAGAAAATCACGAAATCTCGAAACGCATTGTCATAATAAAGTTTGATATATAGAATTTTACACCACTTATGAGCATATTTATCCTCTGAATTTACTTTGGTGGTTTTCAACATTTAATTAACTTATTTTGCTCTTTCTCGATTCTTATGAGTTGTCGCATTTTTCAATGGAAGGTCACAAAATCTCGAAACGCAGTATCATAATAAGGTTTGATATATTGAAACCTACACCAGCTATGAGCGTATTTGTGCCCTAATTCACTTTGGTGGTTTTCAGAATCTTATGAACTGATTTTCTTCCTCGATTCTAATGAGTTATCGCTGTTTTCAATGGAAGGTCACGAAATCTTGAAACGCAGTATCATAATAAGGTTGGATATATTGAAAATTACACTACTTTTGAGCGTATTTATGCCCTTAATTCACTTTGGTCGTTTTCAACATTTCATGAACTGATTTTTCTCCTTCTCGATTCTTATGAGTTATCGCTGTTTTTAATGGAAGGTCACGAAATCTCGAAACGCAGTGTCATAATAAAGTTTGATATATAGAAACTTACACCACTTATTAGCAAATTTATCTCCTTAATTGACTTTGTTGAGTTTCAATATTTCATGAACTGATTTTCCTCCTACTCAATTTTTATGAATTATCGCTGTTTTCAATGGAAAGTCACGAAAGCTAGAAAAACAATGTCATAATAAATTTTGATATATTGAAACATACACCACTTATGAGTATATTTATCCTCTTAATTCACTTTGGTGGTTTTCAGAATCTTATGAACTGATTTTCCTCCTTCTCGATTCTTATGAGTTGTCGCTGTTTTCAATGGAAGGTCAGGAAATCTCGAAACGCAGTATCATAATAAGGTTTGATATATTGAAACTTACACCACTTATGAGCGTATTTATGCCTTTAATTCATTTTGGTGGTTTTCAACATTTCATGAACTTATTTTCCTCCTTCTCGATTGTTATGAGTTATCGTTGTTTTCAATAGAAAGTCACGAAATTTCAAAACGCATTGTCATAATAAAGTTTGATATAAAGAAACATATACCACTTATGAGTATATTTGTCCTCTTAATTCACTTTGGTGGTTTTCAACATTTCATGAATTTATTTTCTTCCTTATCGATTCTTATGAGTTATCGCTGTTTTCAATGGAAGATCACGAAATCTCGAAACACATTTTCGTAATAAAGTTTGATATATAGAAACATACACCACTTATGAGCATATTTATGCCCTTAATTCACTTTTGTATTCAACATTTCATGAACTGATTTTCTTCCTTCTCGATTCTAATGAGTTATCGTTGTTTTCAATGGAAGGTCACGAAATCTTGAAACGTAGTATCTTAATAAGTTTGGATATATTGAAACTTACACCACTTATGAGCGTATTTGTGCCCTTAATTCACTTTGGTGGTTTTCAGCATCTCTTGAACTGATTTTCCTCCTTCTCGATTCTTATGAGTTATCGTTGTTTTCAATGGAAGGTCACGAAATTTCGAAATGCATTGTCATAATAAAGTTTGATATAAAGAAACATACACCACTTATGAGCATATTTATCCTCTTAATTCACTTTGGTGGTTTTCAACATTTAATGACCTTATTTTCCTCCTTCTCGATGCTTATGAGTTGTCGCTGTTTTCAATGGAAAGTCGCGAAATCTCGAAACGCGGTATCATAATAAGGTTTGATATATTGAAACTTACACCACTTATGAGCATATTTATCCTCTTAATTCACTTTGGTGGTTTTCAACATTTAATGACCTTATTTTCCTCCTCGATTCTTATGAGTTGTCGCTGTTTTCAATGGAAAGTCACAAAATCTCGAAACGCAGTATCATAATAAGGTTTGATATATTGAAACTTACAACACTTATGAGCATATTTATTCCCTTAATTCACTTTGGTGGTTGTCAATATTTGATGAACTGATTTTCCTCCTCGATTCTTATGAGTTATCGCTGTTTTCAATGGAAGGTCACGAAATTTTAAAACGCATTGTCATAATAAAGTTTGATATAAAGAAACATACACCACTTATGAGCATATTTGTCCCTTTAATTCACTTTGGTGATTTTCAACATTTCATGAATATCACGAAATCTCGAAACGCATTATCATAGTAAAGTTTCATATATAGAATTTTACACCACTTATGAGCATATTTATCTTTTTAATTCACTTTGGTGGTTTTTAACATTTCATGAACTTATTTTCCTCCACCTCGATTCGTATGAGTTGTCGCTGTTTTAAATGGAAGGTCACAAAATCTCGGAACGCAGTATCATAATAAGGTTTGATATATTGATACTTACACCACGTATGAGCGTATTTGTGCCCTTAATTGACTTTGGTGGTTTTCAATGGAAGGTCATGAAATCTTGAAACACAATGTCATAATAAAGTTTGATATATTGAAACATACACCACTTATGAGCATATTTATCCTCTTACTTCACTTTGGTGGTTTTCAACATTTCATGAACTTATTTTCCTCCTTCTCGATTCTTATGAGTTGTCACTGTTTTAAATGGAAGGTCACAAAATCTCGAAACGCAGTATCATAATAAGGGTTGATATATTGAAACTTACACCACTTATGAGCGTATTTGTGCCCTTAATTCACTTTGGTGGTTTTCAACATTGCATGAACTAATTTTCCTTCTTCTCGATTCTTATGAGTTGTCGCTGTTTTCAATGGAAGGCCACAAAATCTCGAAACGCAGTATCATAATAAGGTTTGATATATTGAAACTTACACCAGTTATGAGCGTATTTGCGCCTTTAATTCACTTTGATGGTTTTCAGAATCTCATGAACTGATTTCCTCCTTCTCGATTCTAATGAGTTGTCGCTGTTTTCAATGGAAAGACACGAAATTTTGAAACGCAGTATCATAATAAAGTTGGATATATTAAAACTTACACCACTTATGAGCGTATTTATGCCCTTAATTCACCTTGGTGGTTTTCAACATTTCATGAACTGATTTTCCTCCTCGATTTTTATGTGTTATCGCTGTTTTCAATGGAAGGTCACGAAATCTCGAAACGCAATGTCATAATAAAGTTTGATATGTTGAAACATACACCACTTATGAGCATATTTATCCTCTTAATTCAGTTTGGTGGTTTTCAATATTTAATGAACTTATTTTTCTCCTTCTCGATTCTTATGAGTTGTCGCTGTTTTCAATGGAAGGTCACGAAATCTCGAAACGCATTATCATAATAAGGTTTGATATAATGAAACTTACACCATTTATGAGCATATATATGCAATTAATTCACTTTGGTGGTTTTCAACATTTAATGAACTTATTTTCCTCCTTCTCGATTCTTATGAGTTATCGTTGTTTTCGATGGAATATCACGAAATCTCGAAACGCATAGTCATAATAAAGTTTGATATATAGAATTTTACACCACTTATGAGCATATTTAACCTCTTAATTCACTTTGGTGGTTTTTAACATTTCATGAACTTATTTTCCTCATTCTCGATTCTGATGAGTTGTCGCTGTTTTAAATCGAAGGTCACAAAATCTCGGAACGCAGTATCATAATAAGGTTTGATATATTGAAACATACACCACTTATGAGCATATTTATGCCCTTAATTCACTTTTCTGTTCAACATTTCATGAACTTATTTTCCTCCTTCTCGATTCTTATGAGTTATCGCTGTTTCCAATGGAAGGTCACGAAATCTCGAAACGCAGTATCATAATAAGTTATGATATATTGAAACTTACACCACTTATGAGCGTATATATGTAATTATTTCACTTTGGTGGTTTTCAACATTTTATGAACATATTTTCTTCCTTCTCGATTCTTATGAGTTCTCGCTGTTTTCAATAAAATATCACGAAATCTCGAAACGCATTATCATAATAAAGTTTGATATATAGAATTTTACACCACTTATGAGCATATTTATCTTTTTAATTCACTTTGCTTGTTTTCAACATTTCATGAATTTATTTTCTTCCTGATCGATACTTATGAGTTATCGTTGTTTTCAATAAAAGATTACGAAATCTCGAAACGCATTGTCATAATAAAATTTGATATATAGAAACGTACACCACTTATGAGCATATCTATGCCCTTAATTCACTTTTGTGTTCAACATTTCATGAACTTATTTTCCTCCTCCTCGATTCGTATGAGTTGTCACTGTTTTAAATGGAAGGTCACAAAATCTCGGAACGCAGTATCATAATAAGGTTTGATATATTGATACTTACACCACGTATGAGCGTATTTGTGCCCTTAATTCACTTTGGTGGTTTTCAACATTTCATGAACTGATTTTCGTTTTACTCGATTTTTATGAGTTATCACTGTTTTCAATGGAAGGTCACGAAATCTCGAAATGCAATGTGATGCGGACATCAAACCAGCAACCTCAACAACTCATCAAGCAAATCCATTTGGATCCAATGTTTACCGAGAGAGCTCTACTACCTCACCTGAGAAGACCTATGCATCTTGTATATCCCAAACGGAGTGTGAGTTCTTCTGTCCCAGCCCAACGACCACTTGGAACAAATTCTTAGCTCAGCTAGAGATCTCCTCGAAGTGGAATCAGCCCATTATCAGATCCCATGAAGAAGTTATGGCCAACACAATCCGGACGGACCTGAAGCATCCGGATTTGGACCTGCGAGCACTCGGTGGAGGATTCCTGACAGACCAGGAGGAATTAAGCTACGAGTTGACCTTTTCTGGAAAATTGACTCAACAAGGAATCGCTGAGAGTTGGAATCAGGCAAAGAGCTGCTCTGGATCGAAAGTTATGATTTTTACAAATCAAGGGATTCTACACGGGCCTGTTTTAGAAGCTAACGGATTCGGGAATCTTCAATCACATGTTTGGCGTCCAAGAGAGTCTCTACCACAACTAGAGGATAATAACAGCACATGGAGATTCATTCACAACTATTGGATCAAGTGGACTCGATCTTGGGGCAGAAGAGACGACCATGACGTTGAAACATGCGATGAGGAAACTGATTCTGAAATCAGTTATGATGGTGAACAAGAACGTGAAGAAGAAAACAATGAAATCAAATTCTGGTGTGATGAGGATGAATCACAATTCAGTCAAGAAGGAGAATGCTATGGATATGAACCTGAACTAGAAGAATCTCAATATAGTATAGATGCTGGAGGCTATGGAGATGAGTCTAGAGGCTACACACAACAGCACAACCATGAAGATTACGAAGAGGAGAACCATGAAGATGAATCATGGTATGAAAAGACTAATTTTCACACCAGCCAAGAAGATGACTACCACGGAGATGAGCAAGAACCTGGGGATTCAATCACGAGGAGGAATCATATACCGAGCAAATATCATGGTGTGAAAAATCCGAAGATAACCATGACAAAGAACTCTATGGAGAAATCGATTCCCAAACCAGTTTAGTAGAAACCGAGCCATGTGATGCTTCAATGTGTGAAGATGAAGGTTACAAACCAGAATACATCTCCTTCTCAGGATATAGTGAAGGACCAGAAGCGTACTTAAGATGGGAAGAGGCCATGGAAGATTGGTTCCAATCCAACCAGGTTCCTGAAGCGGAAAAAACCGCTATTGACGAAGATACTTTAATCAAAGAAGCGATTAGATATTGGGATCAACTCGACTACGTCAACGAGGGTCCAGACTTTACTTGGGAAGAAATGAAAGGACTCATGTATGATGAGTTTGTGGATGGTGATACAACTAACAGCCAATATTACGCATTAGATCCCGCACCAAGGAGGTTGTTGCTATGGCCGAATCCAAAGACGATGCCAAAAGCTTGTTGTCCCATATCAAAGAACGTGTTAACACACCATCTAAAGGGGCACGTAATAGAGAGAATTACACCAGAACACCATCAACAACACATTCCAAGTCCCCAAGCTCCACCCCGAACAAACGCACCAATGCATGCACCATTACGGGAGCCACAAGTCTCACAAATGCAAGGTAAGTTCTCTAATTCTTTGGAATCAACTGATGTGATCTGTTATATGTGTCACCTAAGAGGTCATTTTGCTGCTATGTATCGAACTAAACAAGTGGTAGATACAACAACACTAGGATTGAAACCGAATTCACTAAAGTCAAGTAATTGTCTAATTCAATCCGATTTAAAATTATCCAATTCTAGTATGATGCACTTGTCTTTGCCAAAGAATATTGACACAGGTCATGATCACGTCTTGGAGCATAAAGAAACAGAAGTGGACCACAAAAAGAGTGAGCCGGACTCACAAGAACATCCTCAACACGGCACTCAAGCATCACCGTACCGAGGTAAGGCCCTAGACTCCCAAAATCGAATGAAAGCTAACTTGCTTTCTCTTGGTGCAGATTGTACAGTTTCGAGGTCAAAACTTCTTGAAGGGGGAGGATATGATGCGGACATCAAACCAGCAACCTCAACAACTCATCAAGCAAATCCATTTGGATCCAATGTTTACCGAGAGAGCTCTACTACCTCACCTGAGAAGACCTATGCATCTTGTATATCCCAAACGGAGTGTGAGTTCTTCTGTCCCAGCCCAACGACCACTTGGAACAAATTCTTAGCTTAGCTAGAGATCTCCTCGAAGTGGAATCAGCCCATTATCAGATCCCATGAAGAAGTTATGGCCAACACAATCTGGACGGACCTGAAGCATCCGGATTTGGACCTGCGAGCACTCGGTGGAGGATTCCTGACAGACCAGGAGGAATTAAGCTACAAGTTGACCTTTTCTGGAAAATTGACTCAACAAGGAATCGCTGAGAGTTGGAATCAGGCAAAGAGCTTCTCTGGATCGAAAGTTATGATTTTTACAAATCAAGGGATTCTACACGGGCCTGTTTTATAAGCTAACGGATTCGGGAATCTTCAATCACATGTTTGGCGTCCAGGAGAGTCTCTACCACAACTAGAGGATAATAACAGCACATGGAGATTCATTCACAACCATTGGATCAAGTGGACTCGATCTTGCCCACACATACACCAAGACTTCCTATATCCGACACCAAGAGCATTCACACTAGGCCGCATCCGTATATGGAAATACTTTGTGTCACGACTTGTACAAGCTGGAGCTGCACCTTGGAAACCTTCTTGGAGCTTTAAAGGATTCCCTTACAACCCAGGAAGGCGTCTCCAAATTCATCACTGAGGATCCAAGAGCACCGACGGTTGATCTAAGAGCCGAGATAAGCCACGAGACTCCTTAGAATGCTTCTTACTCGCACACAACCGAGTGGCCCCTCATGCGGACAAAGAAGGTGACTTCCCTCTTTGTCCTCACGTTAGCATGATCGGGGCATAAAGACATCACTAGGGATTGTACTCTTTCCTACCCTTAGGTTTCCCACGTGGTTTTACTAAGGAAGGTTTTAACGAGGCAACAACCTAGTGGTGCGAGATGGCCTCAAAGACGTCCTTTGAGGGCCGAGTTGTCTAGAAGCCCATACCATGCCTTCTAGTTCAATCCCAGCATTCTAAGGGAGTATTTGAAGTCCATTTAGGCCCATGAAGACGTCGCACAAGTCACCAAGACACATCACTTATGATTAGGCGTTTTTGGCCATGTAATTTTAATGAACTTTCCTTTTTCGACCTTTTTCCTTTTTGTTTTGGGAAACCTTTTGGCCATGTGTTTAGGCCACGTTTAGGGTTGCTTTTTGAGATATTTGTAGCCTAAAGTCGAGCCATATATAAGGAGAGACTCGCAGCCCTAAGAGGGTAGACTTTGAATAAACGAAAACCCTATTTTTGCTTAAGCCGTCGCCGCTTAGCTCCTTTGTTCTTTCTTCTTGTTTGTGTGAATCCCAGCAAGAGTAGAACGTCCAAGCTGTATCACGAGACTCTCCACAACTCGTGTGGTCGCTTATCAATCCATTGGCCCACGCCAAACCTCACGTTTCCATCGTTGCCCATCGAATCGCGCCGCACGGTCCATTCGGAGACAACATCCGTCCGATGCTTGTATCATTTTGGTATCAGAGCTGAAGATCCATCCACAACCACCAGGTTGTATCTATCCTTGTTATCTTTTAATTTTCAATACTCATACCTTTCGTTAGTTGTTTCATAGAACCAACAAAATCAAAAAAAAAAAAAAGGGTTATGTCGATACTTGTTAAGTTGTTTGTTTTCGTTTGTGTTTAGAGTTGATTCAAGGACACTAAGATTGGAGCTCAAGACTCTCACGACCACCAGGTTGTGTCTTTCTTTACTCTTGTTTTAGTTTCAGTACTCGTTGATAACTCGTGCTTGCTTGCTTTTTTCATAAAATCAAAACAAAAAAAAATTATCGTAATTGCCTTTTTCGCTTGTTTTAGTTTTCATAAATTCATAAATTCAATTGATAAAAATATATGGTCTCTTGTTTCTAAACCTAGACTTGTTATAGGACATACTAAAATTGGTTTCGTAAAAACAGAAAAATATAATATATTTATTTTGATAATTACGCCAAGGATTGTCTTTTTGAGCTAGTTCGAGCACTAAGACCGTTTATTTTTGTGTTTTGCTGTGAGGTTGATGGCTGACAACGGACAAGATGTGTTGGCACAAGTCATATCTGAGATGAGAGCTGACATTGCTCGGAGATTTGGAACGATCGAAGAAAGGCTCAGACATATCGAGCAACCTCCGAGAAGAGCACCACCAAGAAACGATCCACCAAGAAATGACCCACCGCCGAGATATCAGAATTTGGGTTCAGAAGATGAGACAAATACATCAGAGATTGATTGGGGAGAAGGAGAAAGCCATCACTCTTGGGGCAGAAGAGACGACCATGACGTTGAAACATGCGATGAAGAAACTGATTCTGAAATCAGTTATGATGGTGAACAAGAACGTGAAGAAGAAAACAATGAAATCAAATCCTGGTGTGATGAGGATGAATCACAATTCAGTCAAGAAGGAGAATGCTATGGATATGAACCTGAACTAGAAGAATCTCAATATAGTATAGATGCTGGAGGCTATGGAGATGAGTCTAGAGGCTACACACAACAGCACAACCATGAAGATTACGAAGAGGAGAACCATGAAGATGAATCATGGTATGAAAAGACTAATTTTCACACCAGCCAAGAAGATGACTACCACGGAGATGAGCAAGAACCTGGAGGATTCAATCACGAGGAGGAATCATATACCGAGCAAATATCATGGTGTGAAAAATCCGAAGATAACCATGACAAAGAACTCTATGGAGAAATCGATTCCCAAACCAGTTTAGTAGAAACCGAGCCATGTGATGCTTCAATGTGTGAAGATAAAGGTTACAAACCAGAATACATCTCCTTCTCAGGACATAGTGAAGGACCAGAAGCGTACTTAAGATGGGAAGAGGCCATGGAAGATTGGTTCCAATCCAACCAGGTTCCTGGAGCGGAAAAAACCGCTATTGCCGAAGATACTTTAATCAAAGAAGCGATTGGATATTGGGATCAACTCGACTACGTCAACGAGGGTCCAGAATTTACTTGGGAAGAAATGAAAGGACTCATGTATGATGAGTTTGTGGATGGTGATACAACTAACAGCCAATACTACGCATTAGATCCCGCACCAAGGAGGTTTTTGCTATGGCCGAATCTAAAGACGATGCCAAAAGCTTGTTGTCCCATATCAAAGAACGTGTTAACACACCATCTAAAGGGGCACGTAATAGAGAGAATTACACCAGAACACCATCAACAACACATTCCAAGTCCCCAAGCTCCACCCCGAACAAACGCACCAATGCATGCACCATTACGGGAGCCACAAGTCTCACAAATGCAAGGTAAGTTCTCTAATTCTTTGGAATCAACTGATGTGATCTGTTATAGGTGTCACCTAAGAGGTCATTTTGCTGCTATGTGTCGAACTAAACAAGTGGTAGATACAACAACACTAGGATTGAAACCGAATTCACTAAAGTCAAGTAATTGTCTAATTCAATCCGATTTAAAATTATCCAATTCTAGTATGATGCACTTGTCTTTGCCAAAGAATATTGACACAGGTCATGATCACGTCTTGGAGCATAAAGAAACAGAAGTGGAACACAAAAAAAGTGAGCCGGACTCACAAGAACATCCTCAACACGGCACTCAAGCATCACCGTACCGAGGTAAGGCCCTAGACTCCCAAAATAGAATGAAAGCTAACTTGCTTTCTCTTGGTGCAGATTGTACAGTTTCGAGGTCGAAACTTCTTGAAGGGGGAGGATATGATGCGGACATCAAACCAGCAACCTCAACAACTCATCAAGCAAATCCATTTGGATCCAATGTTTACCGAGAGAGCTCTACTACCTCACCTGAGAAGACCTATGCATCTTGTATATCCCAAACGGAGTGTGAGTTCTTCTGTCCCAGCCCAATGACCACTTGGAACAAATTCTTAGCTCAGCTAGAGATCTCCTCGAAGTGGAATCAGCCCATTATCAGATCGCATGAAGAAGTTATGGCCAACACAATCCGGACGGACCTGAAGCATCCGGATTTGGACCTGCGAGCACTCGGTGGAGGATTCCTGACAGACCAGGAGGAATTAAGCTACAAGTTGACCTTTTCTAGAAACTTGACTCAACAAGGAATCGCTGAGAGTTGGAATCAGGCAAAGAGCTGCTCTGGATCGAAAGTTATGATTTTTACAAATCAAGGGATTCTACACGGGCCTGTTTTAGAAGCTAACGGATTCGGGAATCTTCAATCACATGTTTGGCGTCCAGGAGAGTCTCTACCACAACTAGAGGATAATAACAGCACATGGAGATTCATTCACAACCATTGGATCAAGTGGACTCGATCTTGCCCACACATACACCAAGACTTCCTATATCCGACACCAAAAGCATTCACACTAGGCCGCATCCGTATATGGAAATACTTTGTGTCACGACTTGTACAAGCTGGAGCTGCACCTTGGAAACCTTCTTGGAGCTTTAGAGGATTCCCTTACAACCCAGGAAGGCGTCTCCAAATTCATCACTGAGGATCCAAGAGCACCGACGGTTGATCTAAGAGCCAAGATAAGCCACGAGACTCCTTAGAATGCTTCTTACTCGCACACAACCGAGTGGCCCCTCATGCGGACAAAGAAGGTGACTTCCCTCTTTGTCCTCACGTTAGCATGATCGGGGCATAAAGACATCACTAGGGATTGTACTCTTTCCTACCCTTAGTTTTCCCACGTGGTTTTACTAAGGAAGGTTTTAACGAGGCAACAACCTAGTGGTGCGAGATGGCCTCAAAGACGTCCTTTGAGGGCCGAGTTGTCTAGAAGCCCATACCATGCCTTCTAGTTCAATTCCAGCATTCTAAGGGAGTATTTGAAGTCCATTTAGGCCCATGAAGACGTCGCACAAGTCACCAAGACACATCACTTATGATTAGGCGTTTTTGGCCATGTCATTTTAATGAACTTTCCTTTTTCGAACTTTTTCCTTTTTGTTTTGGGAAACCTTTTCGCCATGTGTTTAGGCCACGTTTAGGGTTGCTTTTTGAGATATTTGTAGCCTAAAGTCGAGCCATATATAAGGAGAGACTCGCAGCCCTAGGAGGGTAGACTTTGAATAAACGAAAACCCTATTTTTGCTTAAGCCGTCGCCGCTTAGCTCCTTTGTTCTTTCTTCTTGTTTGTGTGAATCCCAGCAAGAGTAGAACGTCCAAGCTGTATCACGAGACTCTCCACAACTCGTGTGGTCGCTTATCAATCCATTGGCCCACGCCAAACCTCACGTTTCCATCGTTGCCCATCGAATCGCGCCGCACGGTCCATTCGGAGACAACACCCGTCCGATGCTTGTATCACAATGTCATAATAAAGTTTGATATATTGAAACATACACCACTTATGAGCATATTTATCCTCTTAATTCACTTTGGTGGGTTTCAACATTTCATGAATTTATTTTCTTCCTTATCGATTCTTATGAGTTATCGCTGTTATCAATGGAAGATCACGAAATCTCGAAGCGAATTGTCATAAGAAAATTTGATATATAAAAACATACACCACTTATGAGCATATTTATGCCCTTAATTCACTTTTGTGTTCAACATTTCATGAACTTATTTTCCTCCTTCTCGATTCTTATGAGTTATCGCTGTTTCCAATGGAAGGTCACGAGATCTCGAAACGCATTATCATAATAAGGTTTGATATATTGAAACTTACACCACTTATGAGCATATTTATCCTCTTAATTCACTTTGGTGGTTTTCAACATTTCATGAAATTATTTTCCTCCTTCTCGATTCTTATGAGTTGTCGCTGTTTTCAATGGAATATCACAAAATCTCGGAACGCAGTATCATAATAAAGTTTGATATATAGAATATTACACCACTTATGAGCTATTTATCCTCCTAATTCACTTTGGTGGTTTTCAACATTTCATGAACTTATTTTCCTCCTCGATTCTTATGAGTTGTCGCTGTTTTAAATGGAAGGTCACAAAATCTCGGAACGTAGTATCATACTAAGGTTTGATATATTGAAACTTACACCACTTATCAGTATATTTGTCCCCTTAATTCACTTTGGTGGTTTTCAACATTTCATAAATTTATTTTCTTCCTTCTCGATTCTTATTAGTTATCGCTGTTTTCAATGGAATATCACGAAATCTCGAAACGCATTATCATAATAAAGTTTGATATATAGAATTTTACACCACTTATGAACATATTTATCTTTTTAATTCACTTTGGTGGTTTTCAACATTTCATGAATTTATTTTCTTTCTTATCGATTCTTATAAGTTATCGTTGTTTTCAATGGAAGATCACGAAATCTCGAAACGCATTGTCATAATAAAGTTTGATATATAGAAATATACACCACTTATGAGCATATCTATGCCCTTAATTCACTTTTGTGTTCAACATTTCATGAACTTATTTTCCTCCTCCTCAATTCGTATGAGTTGTCGCTGTTTTAAATGGAAGGTTACAAAATCTCAGAACGCAGTATCATAATAAGGTTTGATATATTGATACTTACACCACGTATGAGCGTATTTGTGCCCTTAATTCACTTTAGTGGTTTTCAATATTTCATGAACTGATTTTTGTCTTTCTCGATTTTTATGAGTTATCATTGTTTTCAATGGAAGGTCACGAAATCTCGAAACGCATTGTCATAATAAACTTTAATATATTTAAACATACACCACTTATGAGCATATTTATCCTCTTAATTCACTTTGGTGGTTTTCAACATTTCATGAACTTATTTTCCTCCTTCTCGATTCTTATGAGTTATCGCTGTTTTTAATGGAAGGTCACGAAATTTCGAAACGCATTGTCATAATAAAGTTTGATATAAAGAAACATACACTACTTATGAGCATATTTTTTCCTTTAATTCACTTTGGTGGTTTTCAACATTTCATGAATTTATTTTCTTCCTTATCGATTCTTATGAGTTATCGCTGTTTTAAATGAAAGATCACGAAATCTCGAAACGCATTGTCATAAGAAAATTTGATATATAATAACATACACCACTTATGAGCATATTTATGCCCTTAATTCACTTTTGTGTTCAACATTTCAAGAAATTATTTTCCTCCTTCTCGATTCTTATGAGTTGTCGCTGTTTTCAATGGAAGGTCACGAAATCTCGAAACGCATTATCATAATAAGGTTTGATATATTGAAACTTACACCACTTTTGAGCATATTTATCCTCTTAATTCACTTTGGTGGTTTTCAACATTTTATGAAATTATTTTCTTCCTTCTCGATTCTTATGAGTTGTCGCTGTTTTAAACGGAAGGTCACAAAATCTCGGAACGTAGTATCATAATAAGGTTTGATATATTTAAACTTACACCACTTATGAGCGTATTTGTGCCCTTAATTCACTTCGGTGGTTTTCAACATTTCATGAACTGATTTTCCTTCTTCTCGATTCTTATGAGTTATCGCTGTTTTCAATGGAATATCACGAAATCTCGAAACGCATTGTCATAATAAAGTTTGATATATAGAATATTACACCACTTATGAGCATATTTATCCTCTTAATTCACTTTGGTGGTTTTCAACATTTCATGCACTTATTTTCCTCCTCGATTCTTATGAGTTGTCGTTGTTTTAAATGGAAGGTCACAAAATCTCGGAACGCAGTGTCATAATAAAGTTTGATATATAGAATTTTACACCACTTATGAGCATATTTATCCTCTTAATTCACTTTGGTGGCTTTCAAAATTTCATGAACTTATTTTCCTCCTTCTCGATTCTTATGAGTTGTGGCTGTTTTAAATGGAAGGTCACGAAATCTCGAAACTCAGTATCATAATAAGTTTGGATATATTGAAACTTACACCACTTATTGATAGGTCTGCATTTTATATGGTTTTAGCTTGCATTATTCATTCATTTAGCCTTGTTTAATAGTTTGTTCTTAGCATTTATCTCTAGTTTTGCACACTTAGAGTGTTTTGCATTAGGATTGCATGCATTTTGCATTTTGGACTTGTTTCAGGTGCATTCAAGGGACATTGGAGATGTTGAAGTCAAATGGAGAAAAAGGAGAGCTTAACTCGACCAAAAACTCGAATTGAGACTGACTCTAGCACCCAGCTCGAGCAAGATGGTCGAGCCAGTGCATTCTGCACCAAAAACTGCACTTTTCACCCAGCTCGACCAGGGAGCTCGAGCAGGCTGATCGAGCTGAAGATAAAAATCAAGTCTTGAAGTTTTGGACCCAGCTCGACCACCCATGGTCGAGCTAGACGATCGAGCTAAAGAAATAAAAATGCAATCTTGATTCTATCCAGCTCGACCACACAGCTCGACCACCCATGGTCGAGTTGGACCTTATCTTGTGCATTTTACCATTTTGCCCATGGCGTTTTAGGGTTTTTAAGACTTAGTATAAATACTCTCTAAGATGTTTAAGAGAAATAACTCGTTTTAAGGCAGAAATTAGGTTTTCTTAAGTGTTCTTCATCTGTTCTTGCTTTCTGGATCCTGTATCTTTGATTCTATTGAGTATTTGTGTTTGAATCTCTCTATTCTATCTCTTCTCTTCCTTATCTTTCTACTTATGAAATTTATTTTGATTTCTGGGTTTGTGATTATGTTATTCTTCATGGTTTCTGAGTAGTCATTAGGGTTCTTAAGGATGGGTTAGATTAGGTGTTGAATCTTAATCTTCTAGGTGGTTTAAGAGTAGATTGTTTGATTTCCCTTCTAAATCAGTGTTCTTAATGCTAATTTCTCTCTGATCAATTGAGATTAGAATTTAGGTGTTTTTCCGCCCAGAAGGTGTTTGATAAAATACTTGACTGAACTGATGTTAGAGATTTGCATACCTAGCCTACGGGATTAGTTGTCTAGGGTGTTTATTGACAATATTGAACTGAATCTTAATGCCTGCTAGGGTAGATTTCGCTAAGGGATTGGGTCTTGAACCGGTCTAGCTTGAGGTTACTTATCACGGGAGTGGACTTAACTAGTTGTGATGTTTGATGTCTAGGGAATAGCTTGATTGAGTTTGTTAAACCATCTAGGTAAATTAAGAGGATTTACCAAATCAATTACCCCATCCTTAGGACCTGCTCCATTCTTGATTGATATTTGTGTTCTGTTTTCGTTCTGTTTCTATTCTGTTTATTGTCTTAGCTTTACTCTGTTTCTGTTCTGTTTACATTCTGTTTTATGTTCTGTTTTAGTTTCTGTTATTGCTTTTGATTTCCTTTTGCTAGGTTGATAGTTTTACCTTCTCACTGCTTGTTTGGCTTGACTTAGACTGTTTGATTGCAACCTTCTTGGTTAATATCGCACCCATTTGGATTGACACCTTTCTGTATTACAATGACATAAATATGCATTAAGGCATTTGACAGATAGCAAAAACCGAAAATTCCGTTATATCAAATTGAAATAGAGGTATGACTCGAGCTGTAGACCGAGTTGAAGGATCGAGTTGTACCCTAAAACACAGGAAATCCAGAAAGTGAATAACCAAAGTAGAAATTAAACGAACTTGATCTTAAAAGGTCTGATATCCTAAATGTAACAAACAAACACCAAATTGGCGCCGTTGCTAATTGGGTGTTTGTTTGTTACATTTAGGATATCAGACCTTTTAAGATCAAGTTCGTTTAATTTCTACTTTGGTTATTCACTTTCTGGATTTCCTGTGTTTTAGGGTACAACTCGATCCATCAACTCGGTCTACAGCTCGAGTCATACCTCTGTTTCATCCCTATGCATCTATGGAGCCCTCACAACCACCTTGTGCACATGGACAACATGAATAACCCCATGCTGCACAGAAGCGCTGATTCTGATGAAATGATGAGCAAGAAAATACAGGCTATGCATGAGAAGCTCGATGAGTTAACTCAGTAGAAGCAACAACTCCAGACCAAGCCTTTTTCTCCCTACAATCAGAATCAAAGGTTTATTCCTCAACAGCAATATCAACGAGGAAACCTGCAGCAGCAATATGTCCAGAGCACGACTTTTATTCCCTACAATCAGAATCACGGGTTTGCTCATCAACAACAATTTCATGGCGGTTATCAGCACCAGCCAGTAATCAATGCTCCTGATCTCGAAATCAAGACTATGCTCCAGCAACTTCTACAAGCCAAGCAACCTACAATGATATCATCTTGGGGAGTCTCAGCAAGATCACTACACGAAAAGAGCAACCCACAATCACTGAGGTCAGTGAAGTTCAGGTTGGAGAGGTTTTCTGTGAAAAATCAACACAGGAAGACAAACTCGATGTGCTAACTCGACCTGGTGATAGAGTCAAGCCAACTTCTGCTGAAAAACCATTTATTTCCAGGAAGAATGAAACGCTCTATGTTCCTCCTCCATACAAGCCACCACTTCCATTCCTAGGAAGAATCAAAAAGGAGTCCATGAAGAATGCTCAAGCCGAGGATGAACTCCTCCTTGAAGCTGAAGAGTGTATAAAAGAGTTTGAATTTCTTCTTGGATGCACAGTTGATGAGAATTGTGTGATAAGATACGCATAACAGGTCAAACTAGTGGCAATCATGATTAGTTCAACCAAGAGCAATGGGGAAGTAGTAGGTGTGGTTGGAACAACATATGAAGATCCTTGTGAAGGTGTTATGGTTGTAGAATGCATAGTTGACAAGCACCTTGGTATAACCTTCACCTATGAAGTGAGCATTTATGAACCGAGGAAGATATCCTTTGAGGAGATAAGGATGAAAGAGTTTAGGGGATGGTTCTACGATGAGTATGATCCGGGTGATACATGGACTGATCTCATTAGAAGCAAGCTGAAGTCAAGCTCAGTGACTATAAACAAGCTCACTTGGGAGGAATTCCCATGTCTATCCTTGTATATATTGCTTTAGTTTTCTTTTAAATCGTCGTTTAATTATGCTAATTCGTGTTTTTGGCTTGCTGGTATGATTTCAGGAGAGTATAAGCATTGAATCACGAAAAAGAAGAGATATGTGAGCAGACAGTCTAGCTCGACCACCCAGCTCGAGCAAGGGGATCGAGCCAGCCATCTCTCCATGCTTGGCGCGACCATGCAGCTCGACCAGGGTGGTAGAGTCAATGGTCGAGTCAAGCTCCCATGCTGTTTACACTCAGGAGAGCATGGAGGATTCAATCTCCTCCTTCTTTCCAACCCTTGAGGTACCTGTTCTATCCATTCTTGTATATATCATTTGCATTTTGTTTAGTGTTTTTTTTGTTGTTTCTTAAACCATCCTTCAGATTTTTATTACACAAAGGACTGTGTAATTTATGTTTGGGGGAAAGGGTTAAGATGTGTTTGATTTGTTTTCTGTGTTCTTATTTTTAATTCTTGAGTCTGCATGCATCTAAGGCATAGAAAAAAACCAAAAAAATTTTGAAAAATTTTCGAAAAAAAAAGAGATTACAAAAACAGAGTGTTCATGTAGTTGCATTTACATTTTAGGATTGAGTCTAGATTGTTTTCATATAGGGCTGTTGCATATGCATAGGAGATTATGATGATTTAAACCTTGTAAGCTTGCTGATTCAATTGTATGATTTCAATGCCCTCGTTTCTAGTTGTTTAATGCTCTGTTATTGAGTTTGAAGTAAGACTGCACCATACTTTGAATGCACAACTAGATTATTGTCTCAATTGAAGCATGCTGTGATTTGATACCATTCCCTACAAATTTGAACCTGAACTTGACTTACAATTATCATGTCTATGCACTGCATTTGAACTCATGGATATCATATACATACTTGGATTTTCTTTTATCTGTTTACCACTCTTGTTAATCCAAGTAGCTGTTCTCATCATTAAAACAGTTTTACCATGCCCTTAGCCTAGCCTTCTTTCAAGCCATGTTATTACTTTATTGAGTGTGTGAGGCCTATTTCTGAATGAGCTTGGTAGAAAGTGTTAGGTTTGAGCCGACAAGGATAGAATCTCATGTAGTTCTGGTTTGCAATTTTTGAATCAGATAGGACTAGGTGGGATTTTGATCATTGGGTATAGGGTTTGGTTTTGTGAAAAGAAAGAAATAAAACTTGGAAAAAGATGAAAGAAAAAGGGTTAAGAAATAAAGCTCATTCCTTTTTCTTGAGAGATCCCTGCTTTGAAATGATTAACCATATAGAAGGGACCATCTTGGTCTCTTGACCTTACCTTTAGCCAAATGAGTTCATTGAATGTGCATAGCTTGATTCATGGTTTCTGCTTAATTGAATGTTAAAGGGAATGATATATTTGAATGCATGTCTAGGTTGAGATTTAATTGAAATTATGCTGTGAAGAGTATGGCTAAAGTTTTTAAGTAGAGCTCATAAACTTTGCATTCTAGAATTAGCAATTTGGACATTGAGATCATCTATTAGATCAGCATGCTTTGGTTCTGAATTTCCATTTTCAAACCTCCTCTCTATTCTTCTTCTTCTATTTGCTTGAGGGCAAGCAAAGACTAAGTTTGGGGGAGTTGATATGTCTGCGTTTTATATGGTTTTAGCTTGCATTATTCATTCATTTAACCTTGTTTAATAGCTTGTTCTTAGCATTTATCTCTAGTTTTGTACACTTAGAGTGTTTTGCATTAGGATTGCATGCATTTTGCATTTTGGACTTGTTTCAGGTGCATTCAAGGGACATTGGAGATGTTGAAGTCAAATGGAGAAAAAGGAGAGCTTAACTCGACCAAAAACTCGAATTGAGACTGACTCTAGCACCCAGCTCGAGCAAGATGGTCGAGCTAGTGCATTCTGCACCAAAAACTGCACTTTTCACCCAGCTCGACCAGGGAGCTCGAGCAGGCTGATCGAGCTGAAGATAAATCTCAAGTCTTGAAGTTTTGGACCCAGCTCGACCACCAATGGTCGAGCTAGACGATCGAGCTGAAGAAATAAAAATGCAATCTTGAATCTAGCCAGCTCGACCACACAGCTCGACCACCCATGGTCGAGTTGGACCTTATCTTGTGCATTTTACCATTTTGCCCATGGCGTTTTAGGGTTTTTAAGACTTAGTATAAATACTCTCTAAGATGTTTAAGAGAAATAACTCGTTTTTAGGCAGAAATTAGGTTTTCTTAAGTGTTCTTCATCTGTTCTTGCTTTCTGGATCCTGTATCTTTGATTCTACTGAGTATTTGTGTTTGAATCTCTCTATTCTATCTCTTCTCTTCCTTATCTTTCTACTTATGCAATTTATTTTGATTTCTGGGTTTGTGATTATGCTGTTCTTCATGGTTTCTGAGTAGTCATTAGGGTTCTTAAGGATGGGTTAGATTAGGTGTTGAATCTTAATCTTCTAGGTGGTTTAAGAGTAGATTGTTTGATTTCCCTTCTAAATCAGTGTTCTTAATGCTAATTTCTCTCTGATCAATTGAGATTAGAACTTAGGTGTTTTTCCGCCCAGAAGGTGTTTCATAAAATGCTTAACTGAACTGATGTTAGAGATTTGCATACCTAGCCTAAGGGATTAGTTGTCTAGGATGTTTATTGACAATATTAAACTTAATCTTAATGCCTGCTAGGGTAGATTTCGCTAAGGGATTGGGTCTGGAACTGGTCTAGCTTGAGGTTACTTATCACGGGAGTGGACTTAACTGGTTGTGATGTTTGATGTCTAAGGAATAGCTTGATTGAGTTTGTTAAACCATCTAGGTAGATTAAGAGGATGCACCAAGTCAATTATCCCATCCTTAGGACCTACTCCGTTCTTGATTGATTTTTGTGTTCTGTTTTCGTTCTGTTTCTACTCTGTTTCTGTTCTGTTTTCATTCTGTTTTATGTTCTGTTTTAGTTTCTGTTATTGCTTTTGATTTCCTTTTGCTAGGTTGATAGTTTTACCTTCTCACTGCTTGTTTGGGTTGACTTAGACTGTTTGATTGCATCCTTCTTGGTTAATATCGCACCCATTTGGATTGACACCTTTCTGTATTACAATGACATGAATATGCATTAAGGCATTTAACAGATAGCAAACCGAAAATTTTGCTATTTCACTTATGAGCATATTTATGCCCTTAATTCACTTTGGTGGTTTTCAACATTTCATGAACTGATTTTCCTCCTTCTCGATTCTTATGAGTTATCGCTGTTTTTAATGGAAAGTCACGAAATCTCGAAACGCAATGTCATAATAAAGTTTGATATATTGAAATATACACCATTTATGAGCATATTTATTCTCTTAAATCACTTTGGTGGTTTTCAACATTTAATGATCTTATTTTCCTCCTTCTCGATTCTTATGAGTTGTCGCTGTTTTCAATGGCAGGTCACGAAATCTCGAAACGCAGTATCATAATAGGTTTGAATATATTGAAATTTACACCACTTATGAGCATATTTATGCCCTTAATTAACTTTGGTTGTTTTCAACATTTCATGAACTGATTTTCCTTCTTTTCGATTCTTATGAGTTATCGCTGTTTTCAATGGAAAGTCACGAAATCTCGAAACGCAATGTCATAATAAAATTTGATATATTGAAATATACACCACTTATGAGCATATTTATCCTCTTAATTAACTTTGGTGGTTTTCAACATTTAATGACCTTATTTTCCTCCTTCTCGATTCTTATGAGTTGTCGCTGTTTTCAATGGAAGGTCACAAAATCTCGAAACGCAGTATCATAATAAGGTTTGATATATTGAAACTTACACCACTTATGAGCGTATTTGTGCCCTTAATTCACTTTAGTGGTTTTCCGCATCTCCTGAATTGAATTTCCTCCTTCTCGATTCTAATTAGTTATCGTTGTTTTCAATGTAAGGTCACGAAATCTTGAAACGCAGTATCATAATAAGGTTGGATATATTAAAACTTACACCACTTAAGAGCATATTTATGCCCTTAATTCACTTTGGTGGCTGTCAACATTTCATGAACTGATTTTCCTCCTCGATTCTTATGAGTTATCGCTGTTTTCAATGGAAGGTCACGAAATTTCGAAACGCATTGTCATAATAAAGGCTGATATAAAGAAACATACACCACTTATGAGAATATTTATGCCCTTAATTCACTTTGGTGGTTTTCAACATTTCATGGACTGATTTTCCTCCTCGATTTTTATGAGTTATCGCTGTTTTCAATGGAAAATCACGAAATCTCGAAACGCAGTGTCATAATAAAGTTTGATATATTGAAACATACACCACCTATGAGTGTATTTATCCCCTTAATTCACTTTGGTGGTTTTTAACATTTCATGAACTTATTTTCCTCGTTCTCGATTCTTATGAGTTGTCGCTTTTTTCAATAGAAGGTCACGAAATCACAAAACTCAATATCATAATAAAGTTTGATATACAGAAACTTACACCACTTATGAGCAAATTTATCCTCTAATTGACTTTGTTGGGTTTCAATATTTCATGAACTGATTTTCCTCCTTCTCAATTTTTATGAGTTATCGTTGTTTTCAATGGAAGGTCACGAAATCTCGAAAAACAATGTCATAATAAAGTTTGATATATTGAAACATACACCACTTATGAGTATATTTATCATCTTAATTTAGTTTGGTGGTTTTCAATATTTAATGAACTTATTTTTCTCCTTCTCGATTCTTATGAGTTGTCGCTGTTTTCAATGGAAGGTCACGAAATCTGGAAACGCAGTATCATAATAAGGTTTGATATATTGAAACTTACACTACTTATGAGCGTATTTATGCCTTTAATTCACTTTGCTGGTTTTCAACATTTCATGAACTTATTTTCCTCCTTCTCGATTCTTATGAGTTATCGCGGTTTTCAATGGAAAGTCACGAAATTTCGAAACGCATTGTCATAATAAAGTTTGATATAAAGAAACATATACCACTTATGAGCATATTTGTCCCTTTAATTCACTTTGGTGGTTTTCAACATTTCATGAATTTATTTTTTTCCTGATCGATTCTTATGAGTCATCGCTGTTTTCAATTGAAGATCACGAAATCTCGAAACGCATTGTCATAATAAAGTTTGATATCTAGAAACATACACTATTTATGAGCATATTTATGCCTTTAATTCACTTTTGTATTCAACATTTCATGAACTTATTTTCCTCCTTCTCGATTCTTATGAGTTGTCGTTGTTTTCAATGGAAAGTCACGAAATCTCGAAACGCATTATCATAATAGGGTTTGATATATTGAAATTTACACCACTTATGAGCTTATATATGCAATTAATTCACTTTGGTGGTTTTCAACATTTTATATACTTATTTTCCTCCTTCTCTATTCTTATGAGTTATCGTTGTTTTTAATGGAATATCACAAAATCTCGAAACGCATTGTCATAATAAATTTTGATATATAGAATTTTACACCACTTATGAGCATATTTAACCTCTTGATTCACTTTGGTGGTTTTTAACATTTCATGAACTTATTTTCCTCTTTCTCGATTCTTATGAGTTGTCGCTGTTTTAAATGGAAGGTCACAAAATCTCGGAACGCAGTATCATAATAAGGTTTGATATATTGAAACTTACACCATTTATGAGCGTATTTATGCCCTTAATTCATTTTGGTGGTTTTCAACATTTCATGAACTTATTTTCCTCCTTCTCGATTCTTATGAGTTATCGTTGTTTTCAATGTAAGGTCACGAAATCTTGAAACGCAGTATCATAATAAGGTTGGATATATTAAAAGTTACACCACTTATGAGCATATTTATGCCCTTAATTCACTTTGGTGGTTGTCAACATTTCATGAACTGATTTTCCTCCTCGATTCTTATGAGTTATCGCTGTTTTCAATAGAAGGTCACAAAATTTCGAAACGCATTGTCATAATAAAGTTTGATATAAAGAAACATACACCACTTATGAGCATATTTTTCCCTTTAATTCACTTTGGTGGTTTTCAAAATTTCATGAACTGATTTTCCTCCTTCTCGATTCTTATGAGTTATCGCTGTTTTCAATGGAAGGTCACAAAATCTCGAAACGCAGTGTCATAATAAAGTTTGATATATTGAAACATACACCACTTATGAGTGTATTTATCCCTTAATTCACTTTGGCGGTTTTTAACATTTCATGAACTTATTTTTCTCCTTCTCGATTCTTATGAGTTGTCGCTGTTTTCAATGGAAGGTCACAAAATCTCGAAACACAATATCATAATAAAGTTTGATATATAGAAACTTACACCACTTATGAGCAAATTTATCCTCTAATTGACTTTGTTGGGTTTCAATATTTCATGAACTGATTTTCCTCCTTCTCAATTTTTATGAGTTATCGCTGTTTTCAATGGAAGGTCACGAAATCTCGAAAAACAATGTCATAATAAAGTTTGATATATTGAAACATACACCACTTATAAGTATATTTATCATCTTAATTTAGTTTGGTGGTTTTCAATATTTAATGAACTTATTTTTCTCTTTCTCGATTCTTATGAGTTGTCGCTGTTTTCAATGGAAGGTCACGAAATCTGAAAACGCAGTATCATAATAAGGTTTGATATATTGAAACTTACAATACTTATGAGCGTATTTATGCCCTTAATTCACTTTGGTGGTTTTCAACATTTCATGAACTTATTTTCCTCCTTCTCGATTCTTATGAGTTATCGCTGTTTTCAATGGAAAGTCACGAAATTTCGAAACGCATTGTCATAATAAAGTTTGATATAAAGAAACATATACCACTTATGAGCATATTTGTCCCTTTAATTCACTTTGGTGGTTTTCAACATTTCATGAATTTATTTTCTTCCTGATCGATTCTTACGAGTCATCGCTGTTTTCAATTGAAGATCACGAAATCTCAAAACGCATTGTCATAATAAAGTTTGATATATAGAAACATACACTACTTATGAGCATATTTATGCCCTTAATTCACTTTTGTATTCAACATTTCATGTACTTATTTTCCTCCTTCTCGATTCTTATGAATTGTCGTTGTTTTCAATGGAAGGTCACGAAATCTCGAAACGCATTATCATAATAAGGTTTGATATATTGAAATTTACACCACTTATGAGCTTATATATGCAATTAATTCACTTTGCTGGTTTTCAACATTTTATAAACCTATTTTCCTCCTTCTCGATTCTTATGAGTTATCGTTGTTTTTAATGGAATATCACAAAATCTCGAAACGCATAGTCATAATAAAGTTTGATATATAGAATTTTACACCACTTATGAGCATATTTAACCTCTTAATTCACTTTGGTAATTTTTAACATTTCATGAACTTATTTTCCTCCTTCTCGATTCTTATGAGTTGTCGCTGTTTTAACTGGAAGGTCATAAAATCTCGGAACGCAGTATCATAATAAGGTTTGATATATTGAAACTTACACCATTTATGATCGTATTTATGCCCTTAATTCATTTTGGTGGTTTTCAACATTTCATGAACTTATTTTCCTCCTTCTCGATTCTTATGAGTTATCGTTGTTTTCAATGTAAGGTCACGAAATCTTGAAACGCAGTATCATAATAAGGTTGGATATATTAAAACTTACACCACTTATGAGCATATTTATGCCCTTAATTCACTTTGGTGGTTGTCAACATTTCATGAACTGATTTTCCTCCTCGATTCTTATGAGTTTTCGTTGTTTTCAATAGAAGGTCACGAAATTTCGAAACGCATTGTCATAATAAAGTTTGATATAAAGAAACATACACCACTTATGAGCATATTTTTCCCTTTAATTCACTTTGGTGGTTTTCAACATTTCATGAACTGATTTTCCTCCTTCTCGATTCTTGTGAGTTATCGCTGTTTTCAATGGAAGGTCACGAAATCTCGAAACGCAGTGTCATAATAAAGTTTGATATATTGAAACATACACCACTTATGAGCGTGTTTATCCCCTTAATTCAGTTTGGTGGTTTTTAACATTTCATGAACTTATTTTTCTCCGTCTCGATTCTTATGAGTTGTCGCTGTTTTCAATGGAAGGTCAAAAAATTTCGAAACGCAATATCATAATAAAGTTTGATATATAGAAACTTACACCACTTATCAGCAAATTTTCTCTAATTGACTTTGTTGGGTTTAAATATTTCATGAACTGATTTTCCTCCTTCTCAATTTTTATGAGGTATCGCTGTTTTCAATGGAAGGTCACGAAATCTCGAAAAACAATGTCATAATAAAGTTTGGTATATTGAAACATACACCACTTATGAGTATATTTATCATCTTAATTTAGTTTGGTGGTTTTCAATATTTAATGAACTTATTTTTCTCCTTCCCGATTCTTATGAGTTGTCGCTGTTTTCAATGGAAGGTCATGAAATCTGGAAACGCAGTATCATAATAAGGTTTGATATATTGAAACTTACACCACTTATGAGCGTATTTATGCCCTTAATTCACTTTGGTGGTTTTCAACATTTCATGAACTTATTTTCCTCCTTCTCGATTCTTATGAGTTATCGCTGTTTTCAATGGAAAGTCACGAAATTTCGAAACGCATTGTCATAATAAAGTTTGATATAAAGAAACATATACCACTTATGAGCATATTTGTCCCTTTAATTCACTTTGGTGGTTTTCAACATTTCATGAATTTATTTTCTTCCTGATCGATTCTTATGAGTCATCGTTGTTTTCAATTGAAGATCACGAAATCTCGAAACGCATGGTCATAATAAAGTTTGATATATAGAAATATACACTACTTATGAGCATATTTATGCCCTTAATTCACTTTTGTATTCAACATTTCATGAACTTATTTTCCTCTTTCTCGATTCTTATGAGTTGTCGCTGTTTTCAATGGAAGGTCACGAAATCTCGAAACGCATTATCATAATAAGGTTTGATATATTGAAATTTACACCACTTATGAGCTTATATATGCAATTAATTCACTTTGGTGGTTTTCAACATTTTATAAACTTATTTTCCTCCTTCTCGATTCTTATGAGTTATCGTTGTTTTTAATGGAATATCACAAAATCTCGAAACGCATTGTCATAATAAAATTTGATATATAGAATTTTACACCACTTATGAGCATATTTAACCTCTTAATTCACTTTGGTGGTTTTTAACATTTCATGAACTGATTTTCCTCCTTCTCGATTCTTATGAGTTATCGCTGTTTTCAATGGAAGGTCATGAAATCTCGAAATGCAGTGTCATAATAAAGTTTGATATATTGAAACATACACCACTTATCAGTTCATGAAATATTGAAACCCAACAAAGTCAATTAGAGGATAAATTTGCTCATAAGTGGTGTAAGTTTCTATATATCAAACTTTATTATGATATTGCGTTTCGAGATTTTGTGACCTTCCATTGAAAACAGCGACAACTCATAAGAATCGAGAAGGAGAAAAAAAAGTTCATGAAATGTTAAAAACCACCAAAGTGAATTAAGGGGATAAACACGCTCACCTCCTTCTCAATTTTTATGAGTTATCGCTGTCTTCAATGGAAGGTCACGAAATCTCGAAAAACAATGTCATAATAAAGTTTGATATATTGAAACATACACCACTTATGAGTATATTTATCATCTTAATTTAGTTTGGTGGTTTTCAATATTTAATGAACTTATTTTTCTCCTTCTCGATTCTTATGAGTTGTCGCTGTTTTCAATGGAAGGTCACGAAATCTGGAAACGCAGTATCATAATAAAGTTTGATATATTGAAACTTACACCACTTATGAGCGTATTTATGCCCTTAATTCACTTTGGTGGTTTTCAACATTTCATGAACTTATTTTCCTCCTTCTCGATTCTTATGAGTTATCGCTATTTTCAATGGGAAGTCACGAAATTTCGAAACGCATTGTCATAATAAAGTTTGATATAAAGAAACATACACCACTTATGAGCATATTTGTCCCCTTAATTCACTTTGGTGGTTTTCAACATTTCATGAATTTATTTTCTTCCTGATCGATTCTTATGAGACATCGCTGTTTTCAATTGAAGATCACGAAATCTCGAAACACATTGTCATAATAAAGTTTGATATATAGAAACATACACTACTTATGAGCATATTTATGCCCTTAATTCACTTTTGTATTCAACAATTCATGAACTTATTTTCCTCCTTCTCGATTCTTATGAGTTGTCGCTGTTTTCAATGGAAGGTCAAAAAATCTCGAAACGCATTACATAATAAGGTTTGATATATTGAAATTTACACCACTTATGAGCTTATATATGCAATTAATTCACTTTGGTGGTTTTCAACATTTTATAAACTTATTTTCCTCCTTCTCGATTCTTATGAGTTATCGTTGTTTTTAATGGAATATCAGAAAATCTCGAAACGCATTGTCATAATAAAGTTTGATATATAGAATTTTACACCACTTATGAACATATTTGTCCCTTTAATTCACTTTGGTGGTTTTCAACATTTCATGAATTTATTTTTTTCCTTATCGATTCTTATGAGTTATCGTTGTTTTCAATGGAAGATCACGAAATCTCGAAACGCATTGTGATAATAAAGTTTGATATATAGAAACATACACCACTTATGAGTATATCTAAGCCCTTAATTCATTTTTGTGTTCAACATTTCATGAACTTATTTTCCTCTTTCTCGATTCTTATGAGTTGTTGCTGTTTTCAATGGAAGGTCACGAAATCTTGAAACGCAGTATCATAATAAGGTTTGATATATTGAAACTTACACCTCTTATGAGCGTATATATGTAATTAATTTACTTTGGTGATTTTCAACATTTTATGAACTTATTTTTCTCCTTCTCGATTCTTATGAGTTCTCGCTGTTTTCAATGGAATATGACGAAATCTCGAAACGCATTGTCATAATAAAGTTTGATATATAAAATTTTGCACCACTTATGAGCTATTAATCCTCTTTATTCACTTTGGTGGTTTTCAACATTTCATGAACTGATTTTATTTCTTCTCGATTCTTATGAGTTGTCGCTGTTTTCAATGGAATATCACGAAATCTCGAAACGCATTGTCATAATAAAATTTAATATATAAACTTTTACACCACTTATGAGCATATTTATCTTCTTAATTCACTTTGGTGGTTTTCAACATTTAATGACCTTATTTTCCTCCTTCTCGATTTTTTTAAGTTGTCGCTGTTTTCATTGGCAGGTCACGAGATCTCGAAACGCAGTATCATAATAATTTTGGATATATTGAAACTTACACTACTTATGAGCATATTTATGCCCTTAATTCACTTTGGTGGTTTTCAACATTTCAAGAACTTATTTTCCTCCTTCTCGATTCTTATGAGTTATCGCTGTTTTCAATGGAAAGTCACGAAATCTCGAAACGCAATGTCATAATAAAGTTTGATATATTGAAATGTACACCACTTATGAGCATATTTATCCTCTTAATTCACTTTGGTGGTTTTCAACATTTAATGACCTTATTTTCCTCCTTCTCGATTCTTATGAGTTGTCGCTCTTTTCAATGGAAGGTCACGAAATCTCGAAACGCAATATCATAATAAGGTTTGATATATTGAAACTTACACCACTTATGAGCGTATTTATGCCCTTAATTCACTTTGGTGGTTTTCAATATTTCATGAACTTATTTTCTTCCTATCGTTGTTTTCAATGGAAAGTCACGAAATTTCGAAACGCTTTGTCATAATAAAGTTTGATATAAAGAAACATATACCACTTATGAGCATATTTATCCCCTTAATTCACTTTGGTGGTTTTCAATATTTCATGAACTGATTTTCCTCCTTCTAGATTCTTATGAGTTATCGTTGTTTTCAATGGAAGGTCACGAAATCTCGAAACGCAGTGTCATAATAAAGTTTGATATATTGAAACATACACCACTTATGAGCGTATTTATCCCCTTAATTCACGTTGGTGGTTTTTAACATTTTATGAACTTATTTTCCTCCTTCTCGATTCTTATGAGTTGTCGCTTTTTTCAATGGAAGGTTACGAAATCTCGAAATGTAATATCATAATAAAGTTTGATATATAGAAACTTACACCACTTATGAGCAAATTTATCCCCTTAATTGACTTTGTTGGGTTTCAATATTTCATGAACTTATTTTCCTCCTTCTCGATTCTTATGAGTTGTCGCTGTTTTCAATGGAAGGTCACGAAATCTCGAAACGCAGTATCATAATAAGGTTTGATATATTGAAACTTACACCACTTATGAGCGTATTTATGCCCTTAATTCACTTTGGTGGTTTTCAACATTTCATGAACTTATTTTCCTCCTTCTCGATTCTTTTGAGTTATCGTTGTTTTCAATGGAAAGTCACGAAATTTCGAAACGCATTGTCATAATAAAATTTGATATAAAGAAACATATACCACTTATGAGCATATTTGTCCCCTTAATTCACATTGGTGGTTTTCAACATTTCATGAATTTATTTTCTTCCTGATCGATTCTTATGAGTCATCGCTGTTTTCAATTGAAGATCACGAAATCTCGAAACGCATTGTCATAATAAAGTTTGATATATAAAAATATACACTACTTATGAGCATATTTATGCTCTTAATTCACTTTTGTATTCAACATTTCATGAACTTATTTTCCTCCTTCTCGATTCTTATGAGTTGTCGCTGTTTTCAATGGAAGATCACGAAATCTCGAAACGCATTATCATAATAAGGTCTGATATATTAAAATTTACACCACTTATGAGCTTATATATGCAATTAATTCACTTTGGTGGTTTTCAACATTTCATGAACTGATTTTCCTTCTTCTCGATTCTAATGAGTTATCGCTGTTTTAAATGGAAGGTCACAAAATCTCGGAACGCAGTATCATTATAAGGTTTAATATATTAAAACATACACCATTTATGAGCATATTTATCCTCTTAATTCACTTTGGTGGTTTTCAACATTTCATGAACTTATTTTCCTCCTTCTGAATTCTTATGAGTTGTCGCTGTTTTAAATGGAAAGTCACAAAATCTCGGAACGCAGTATCATAATAAGGTTTGATATATTGAAACTTACACCACTTATGAGCGTATTTGTGCCCTTATTCACTTTGGTGGTTTTCAACATTTCATGAACTGATTTTCCTTCTTCTCGATTCTAATGAGTTATCGCTGTTTTAAATGGAAAGTCACAAAATCTCGGAACGCAGTATCATTATAAGGTTTAATATATTGAAACATACACCATTTATGAGCATATTTATCCTCTTAATTCACTTTGGTGGTTTTCAACATTTCATGAACTTATTTTCCTCCTTCTCGATTCTTATGAGTTGTCGCTGTTTTAAATGGAAGATCACAAAATCTTGAAACACAGTATCATAATAAGGTTGGATATATTTAAACTTACACCACTTATGAGCGTATTTATTCCCTTAATTCACTTTGGTGGTTTTCAACATTTCTTGAACTTATTTTTCTCCTTCTCGATTCTTATCAGTTATCGCTGTTTTTAATGGAAAGTCACGAAATTTCGAAACGCATTGTCATAATAAAGTTTGATATAAAGAAACATATACCACTTATGAGCATATTAGTCCCCTTAATTCACTTTGGTGGTTTTCAACATTTCATGAATTTATTTTTCTCCTTCTCGATTCTTATGAGTTGTCGCTGTTTTCAATGGAAGGCCACGAAATATCGAAACGCAATATCATAATAAAGTTTGATATATAGAAACTTACACCACTTATGAGAAAATTTATCCTCTTAATTGAATTTGTTGGGTTTCAATATTTCATGAACTGATTTTCCTCCTTCTCAATTTTGATGACTTATCGCTGTTTTCAATGGAAGGTCACAAAATCTCAGAATGCAGTATCATAAAAAGGTTTGATATATTGAAACTTACACCATTTATGAGCATATTTTAATTCACTTTGGTGGTTTTCAACATTTCATGAACTTATTTTCCTCTTTCTCGATTCTTATGAGTTGTCGCTGTTTTAAATGGAAGATCACAAAATATCAAAACGTAGTATCATGATAATGTTGGATATATTGAAACTTACACCACTTATGAGCAAATTTATCCCCTTAATTGAATTTGTTGGGTTTCAATATTTCATGAACTGATTTTCCTCCTTCTCAATTTTTATGACTTATTGCTGTTTTCAATGGAAGGTCACAAAATCTCGGAATGCAGTATCATAATAAGGTTTGATATATTGAAACTTACACCATTTATGAGCATATTTATCCTCTTAATTCACTTTGGTGGTTTTCAACATTTCATGAACTTATTTTCCTCCTTCTCGATTCTTATGAGTTGTCGCTGTTTTAAATGGAAGATCACAAAATCTCGAAACGCAGTATCATAATAATGTTGGATATATTGAAACTTACACTACTTATGAGCGTATTTATTCCCTTAATTCACTTTGGTGGTTTTCAATATTTCATTAACTTATTTTCTTCTTTTTCAATTCTTATGAGTTATCGCTATTTTCAATGGAATATGACGAAATCTCGAAACGCATTGTCATAATAAAGTTTGATATATAAAATTTGCACCACTTATGAGCTATTAATCCTCTTTATTCACTTTGGTGGTTTTCAACATTTCATGAACTGATTTTATTTCTTCTCGATTCTTATGAGTTGTCGCTGTTTTCAATGGAATATCACGAAATCTCGAAACGCATTGTCATAATAAAATTTGATATATAAACTTTTACAACACTTATGAGCATATTTATCTTCTTAATTCACTTTGGTGGTTTTCAACATTTAATGACCTTATTTTCCTCCTTCTCGATTCTTTTAAGTTGTCGCTGTTTTCAATGGCAGGTCACGAGATCTCGAAACGCAGTATCATAATAATTTTGGATATATTGAAACTTACACTACTTATGAGCATATTTATGCCCTTAATTCACTTTGGTGGTTTTCAACATTTCAAGAACTTATTTTCCTCCTTCTCGATTCTTATGAGTTATCGTTGTTTTCAATGGAAAGTCATGAAATCTCGAAACGCAATGTCATAATAAAGTTTGATATATTGAAATGTACACCACTTATGAGCATATTTATCCTCTTAATTCACTTTGGTGGTTTTCAACATTTAATGACCTTATTTTCCTCCTTCTCGATTCTTATGAGTTGTCGCTCTTTTCAATGGAAGGTCACGAAATCTCGAAACGCAATATCATAATAAGGTTTGATATATTGAAACTTACACCACTTATGAGGGTATTTATGCCCTTAATTCACTTTGGTGGTTTTCAATATTTCATGAACTTATTTTCTTCCTATCGTTGTTTTCAATGGAAAGTCACGAAATTTCGAAACACTTTGTCATAATAAAGTTTGATATAAAGAAACATATACCACTTATGAGAATATTTATCCCCTTAATTCACTTTGGTGGTTTTCAATATTTCATGAACTGATTTTCCTCCTTCTAGATTCTTATGAGTTATCGCTGTTTTCAATGGAAGGTCACGAAATCTCGAAACGCAGTGTCATAATAAAGTTTGATATATTGAAACATACACCACTTATGAGCGTATTTATCCCCTTAATTCACGTTGGTGGTTTTTAACATTTCATGAACTTATTTTCCTCCTTCTCGATTCTTATGAGTTGTCGCTTTTTTCAATGGAAGGTTACGAAATCTCGAAATGTAATATCATAATAAAGTTTGATATATAGAAACTTACACCACTTATGAGCAAATTTATCCCCTTAATTGACTTTGTTGGGTTTCAATATTTCATGAACTTATTTTCCTCCTTCTCGATTCTTATGAGTTGTCGCTGTTTTCAATGGAAGGTCACGAAATCTCGAAACGCAGTATCATAATAAGGTTTGATATATTGAAACTTACACCACTTATGAGCGTATTTATGCCCTTAATTCACTTTGGTGGTTTTCAACATTTCATGAACTTATTTTCCTCCTTCTCGATTCTTTTGAGTTATTGTTGTTTTCAATGGAAAGTCACGAAATTTCGAAACGCATTGTCATAATAAAATTTGATATAAAGAAACATATACCACTTATGAGCATATTTGTCCCCTTAATTCACATTGGTGGTTTTCAACATTTCATGAATTTATTTTCTTCCTGATCGATTCTTATGAGTCATCGCTGTTTTCAATTGAAGATCACGAAATCTCGAAACGCGTTGTCATAATAAAGTTTGATATATAAAAACATACACTACTTATGAGCATATTTATGCTCTTAATTCACTTTTGTATTCAACATTTCATGAACTTATTTTCCTCCTTCTCGATTCTTATGAGTTGTCGCTGTTTTCAATGGAAGGTCACGAAATCTCGAAACGCATTATCATAATAAGGTCTGATATATTAAAATTTACACCATTTATGAGCTTATATATGCAATTAATTCACTTTGGTGGTTTTCAACATTTCATGAACTGATTTTCCTTCTTCTCGATTCTAATGAGTTATCGCTGTTTTAAATGGAAGGTCACAAAATCTCGGAACGCAGTATCATTATAAGGTTTAATATATTGAAACATACACCATTTATGAGCATATTTATCCTCTTAATTCACTTTGGTGGTTTTCAACATTTCATGAACTTATTTTCCTCCTTCTGAATTCTTATGAGTTGTCGCTGTTTTAAATGGAAGGTCACAAAATCTCGGAACGCAGTATCATAATAAGGTTTGATATATTGAAACTTACACCACTTATGAGCGTATTTGTGCCTTATTCACTTTGGTGGTTTTCAACATTTCATGAACTGATTTTTCTTCTTCTCGATTCTAATGAGTTATCGCTGTTTTAAATGGAAAGTCACAAAATCTCGGAACGCAGTATCATTATAAGGTTTAATATATTGAAACATACACCATTTATGAGCATATTTATCCTCTTAATTCACTTTGGTGGTTTTCAACAGTTCATGAACTTATTTTCCTCCTTCTCGATTCTTATGAGTTGTCGCTGTTTTAAATGGAAGATCACAAAATCTTGAAACACAGTATCATAATAAGGTTGGATATATTGAAACTTACACCACTTATGAGCGTATTTATTCCTTTAATTCACTTTGGTGGTTTTCAACATTTCTTGAACTTATTTTTCTCCTTCTCGATTCTTATCAGTTATCGCTGTTTTTAATGGAAAGTCACGAAATTTCGAAACGCATTGTCATAATAAAGTTTGGTATAAAGAAACATATACCACTTATGAGCATATTAGTCCCCTTAATTCACTTTGGTGGTTTTCAACATTTCATGAATTTATTTTCCTCCTTCTCGATTCTTATGAGTTGTCGCTGTTTTCAATGGAAGGCCACGAAATCTCGAAACGCAATATCATAATAAAGTTTGATATATAGAAACTTACACCACTTATGAGCAAATTTATCCCCTTAATTGAATTTGTTGGGTTTCAATATTTCATGAACTGATTTTCCTCCTTCTCAATTTTTATGACTTATCGCTGTTTTCAATGGAAGGTCACAAAATCTCGGAATGCAGTATAATAAAAAGGTTTGATATATTGAAACTTACACCATTTATGAGCATATTTATCCTCTTAATTCACTTTGGTGGTTTTCAACATTTCATGAACTTATTTTCCTCTTTCTCGATTCTTATGAGTTGTCGCTGTTTTAAATGGAAGATCACAAAATCTTGAAACACAGTATCATAATAAGGTTGGATATATTGAAACTTACACCACTTATGAACGTATTTATTCCCTTAATTCACTTTGGTGGTTTTCAACATTTCTTGAACTTATTTTTCTCCTTCTCGATTCTTATCAGTTATCGCTGTTTTTAATGGAAAGTCACGAAATTTCGAAACGCATTGTCATAATAAAGTTTGATATAAAGAAACATATACCACTTATGAGCATATTAGTCCCCTTAATTCACTTTGGTGGTTTTCAACATTTCATGAATTTATTTTCCTCCTTCTCGATTCTTATGAGTTGTCGCTGTTTTCAATGGAAGGCCACGAAATCTCGAAACGCAATATCATAATAAAGTTTGATATATAGAAACTTACACCACTTATGAGAAAATTTATCCCCTTAATTGAATTTGTTGGGTTTCAATATTTCATGAACTGATTTTCCTCCTTCTCAATTTTTATGACTTATCGCTGTTTTCAATGGAAGGTCACAAAATCTCGGAATGCAGTATAATAAAAAGGTTTGATATATTGAAACTTACACCATTTATGAGCATATTTATCCTCTTAATTCACTTTGGTGGTTTTCAACATTTCATGAACTTATTTTCCTCTTTCTCGATTCTTATGAGTTGCCGCTGTTTTAAATGGAAGATCACAAAATATCGAAACGCAGTATCATAATAATGTTGGATATATTGAAACTTACACTACTTATGAGCGTATTTATTCCCTTAATTCACTTTGGTGGTTTTCAATATTTCAGTAACTTATTTTCTTCTTTTTCGATTCTTATGAGTTATCGCTGTTTTCAATGGAATATGACGAAATCTCGAAACGCATTGTCATAATAAAGTTTGATATATAAAATTTTGCACCACTTATGAGCTATTTATCCTCTTTATTCACTTTGGTGGTTTTCAACATTTCATGAACTGATTTTATTTCTTCTTGATTCTTATGAGTTATCGCTGTTTTCAATGGAATATCACGAAATCTCGAAACGCATTGTCATAATAAAATTTGATCTATAAAATTTTACACCACTTATGAGCATATTTATCTTCTTAATTCACTTTGGTGGTTTTCAACATTTAATGACCTTATTTTCCTCCTTCTCGATTCTTTTAAGTTGTCGCTGTTTTCAATGGCAGGTCACGAGATCTCGAAACGCATTATCAGAATAAGTTTGGATATATTGAAACTTACACTACTTATGAATATATTTATGCCCTTACACTACTTATTTTCATCGTTCTCGATTCTTATGAGTTATCGTTGTTTTCAATGGAATATCACCAAATCTCGAAATGCATTGTCATAATAAAGTTTGATATATAAAATGTTACACCACTTATGAGCATATTTATCCTCTTAATTCACTTTGGTGGTTTTCAACATTTCATGAACTTATTTTCCTCCTTCTGAATTCTTATGAGTTGTCGCTGTTTTAAATGGAAGGTCACAAAATCTCGGAACGCAGTATCATAATAAGGTTTGATATATTGAAACTTACACCACTTATGAGCGTATTTGTGCCCTTATTCACTTTGGTGGTTTTCAACATTTCATGAACTGATTTTCCTTCTTCCCAATTCTAATGAGTTATCGCTGTTTTAAATGGAAGGTCACAAAATCTTGGAACGCAGTATCATTATAAGGTTTAATATATTGAAACATACACCATTTATGAGCATATTTATCCTCTTAATTCACTTTGGTGGTTTTCAACATTTCATGAACTTATTTTCCTCCTTCTCGATTCTTATGAGTTGTCGCTGTTTTAAATGGAAGATCACAAAATCTTGAAACACAGTATCATAATAAGGTTGGATATATTGAAACTTACACCACTTATGAACGTATTTATTCCCTTAATTCACTTTGGTGGTTTTCAACATTTCTTGAACTTATTTTTCTCCTTCTCGATTCTTATCAGTTATCGCTGTTTTTAATGGAAAGTCACGAAATTTCGAAACGCATTGTCATAATAAAGTTTGATATAAAGAAACATATACCACTTATGAGCATATTAGTCCCCTTAATTCACTTTGGTGGTTTTCAACATTTCATGAATTTATTTTCCTCCTTCTCGATTCTTATGAGTTGTCGCTGTTTTCAATGGAAGGCCACGAAATCTCGAAACGCAATATCATAATAAAGTTTGATATATAGAAACTTACACCACTTATGAGAAAATTTATCCCCTTAATTGAATTTGTTGGGTTTCAATATTTCATGAACTGATTTTCCTCCTTCTCAATTTTTATGACTTATCGCTGTTTTCAATGGAAGGTCACAAAATCTCGGAATGCAGTATAATAAAAAGGTTTGATATATTGAAACTTACACCATTTATGAGCATATTTATCCTCTTAATTCACTTTGGTGGTTTTCAACATTTCATGAACTTATTTTCCTCCTTCTCGATTCTTATGAGTTGTCGCTGTTTTAAATGGAAGATCACAAAATATCGAAACGCAGTATCATAATAATGTTGGATATATTGAAACTTACACTACTTATGAGCGTATTTATTCCCTTAATTCACTTTGGTGGTTTTCAATATTTCAGTAACTTATTTTCTTCTTTTCGATTCTTATGAGTTATCGCTGTTTTCAATGGAATATGACGAAATCTCGAAACGCATTGTCATAATAAAGTTTGATATATAAAATTTTGCACCACTTATAAGCTATTTATCCTCTTTATTCACTTTGGTGGTTTTCAACATTTCATGAACTGATTTTATTTCTTCTTGATTCTTATGAGTTATCGCTGTTTTCAATGGAATATCACGAAATCTCGAAACGCATTGTCATAATAAAATTTGATCTATAAAATTTTACACCACTTATGAGCATATTTATCTTCTTAATTCACTTTGGTGGTTTTCAACATTTAATGACCTTATTTTCCTCCTTCTCGATTCTTTTAAGTTGTCGCTGTTTTCAATGGCAGGTCACGAGATCTCGAAACGCATTATCAGAATAAGTTTGGATATATTGAAACTTACACTACTTATGAATATATTTATGCCCTTACACTACTTATTTTCATCGTTCTCGATTCTTATGAGTTATCGTTGTTTTCAATGGAATATCACCAAATCTCGAAATGCATTGTCATAATAAAGTTTGATATATAAAATGTTACACCACTTATGAGCATATTTATCCTCTTAATTCACTTTGGTGGTTTTCAACATTTCATGAACTTATTTTTCTCCTTCTGAATTCTTATGAGTTGTCGCTGTTTTAAATGGAAGGTCACAAAATCTCGGAACGCAGTATCATAATAAGGTTTGATATATTGAAACTTACACCACTTATGAGCGTATTTGTGCCCTTATTCACTTTGGTGGTTTTCAACATTTCATGAACTGATTTTCCTTCTCCCCGATTCTAATGAGTTATCGCTGTTTTAAATGGAAGGTCACAAAATCTCGGAACGCAGTATCATTATAAGGTTTAATATATTGAAACATACACCATTTATGAGCATATTTATCCTCTTAATTCACTTTGGTGGTTTTCAACATTTCATGAACTTATTTTCCTCCTTCTCGATTCTTATGAGTTGTCGCTGTTTTAAATGGAAGATCACAAAATCTTGAAACACAGTATCATAATAAGGTTGGATATATTGAAACTTACACCACTTATGAACGTATTTATTCCCTTAATTCACTTTGGTGGTTTTCAACATTTCTTGAACTTATTTTTCTCCTTCTCGATTCTTATCAGTTATCGCTGTTTTTAATGGAAAGTCACGAAATTTCGAAACGCATTGTCATAATAAAGTTTGATATAAAGAAACATATACCACTTATGAGCATATTAGTCCCCTTAATTCACTTTGGTGGTTTTCAACATTTCATGAATTTATTTTCCTCCTTCTCGATTCTTATGAGTTGTCGCTGTTTTCAATGGAAGGCCACGAAATCTCGAAACGCAATATCATAATAAAGTTTGATATATAGAAACTTACACCACTTATGAGAAAATTTATCCCCTTAATTGAATTTGTTGGGTTTCAATATTTCATGAACTGATTTTCCTCCTTCTCAATTTTTATGACTTATCGCTGTTTTCAATGGAAGGTCACAAAATCTCGGAATGCAGTATAATAAAAAGGTTTGATATATTGAAACTTACACCATTTATGAGCATATTTATCCTCTTAATTCACTTTGGTGGTTTTCAACATTTCATGAACTTATTTTCCTCTTTCTCGATTCTTATGAGTTGTCGCTGTTTTAAATGGAAGATCACAAAATATCGAAACGCAGTATCATAATAATGTTGGATATATTGAAACTTACACTACTTATGAGCGTATTTATTCCCTTAATTCACTTTGGTGGTTTTCAATATTTCAGTAACTTATTTTCTTCTTTTTCGATTCTTATGAGTTATCGCTGTTTTCAATGGAATATGACGAAATCTCGAAACGCATTGTCATAATAAAGTTTGATATATAAAATTTTGCACCACTTATAAGCTATTTATCCTCTTTATTCACTTTGGTGGTTTTCAACATTTCATGAACTGATTTTATTTCTTCTTGATTCTTATGAGTTATCGCTGTTTTCAATGGAATATCACGAAATCTCGAAACGCATTGTCATAATAAAATTTGATCTATAAAATTTTACACCACTTATGAGCATATTTATCTTCTTAATTCACTTTGGTGGTTTTCAACATTTAATGACCTTATTTTCCTCCTTCTCGATTCTTTTAAGTTGTCGCTGTTTTCAATGGCAGGTCACGAGATCTCGAAACGCATTATCAGAATAAGTTTGGATATATTGAAACTTACACTACTTATGAATATATTTATGCCCTTACACTACTTATTTTCATCGTTCTCGATTCTTATGAGTTATCGTTGTTTTCAATGGAATATCACCAAATCTCGAAATGCATTATCATAATAAAGTTTGATATATAAAATTTTACACCACTTATGAGCATATTTATCCTCTTAATTCACTTTGGTGGTTTTCAACATTTCATGAACTTATTTTCCTCCTTCTGAATTCTTATGAGTTGTCGCTGTTTTAAATGGAAGGTCACAAAATCTCGGAACGCAGTATCATAATAAGGTTTGATATATTGAAACTTACACCACTTATGAGCGTATTTGTGCCCTTATTCACTTTGGTGGTTTTCAACATTTCATGAACTGATTTTCCTTCTCCCCGATTCTAATGAGTTATCGCTGTTTTAAATGGAAGGTCACAAAATCTCGGAACGCAGTATCATTATAAGGTTTAATATATTGAAACATACACCATTTATGAGCATATTTATCCTCTTAATTCACTTTGGTGGTTTTCAACATTTCATGAACTTATTTTCCTCCTTCTCGATTCTTATGAGTTGTCGCTGTTTTAAATGGAAGATCACAAAATCTTGAAACACAGTATCATAATAAGGTTTGATATATTGAAACTTACACCACTTATGAGCGTATTTGTGCCCTTATTCACTTTGGTGGTTTTCAACATTTCATGAACTGATTTTCCTTCTCCCCGATTCTAATGAGTTATCGCTGTTTTAAATGGAAGGTCACAAAATCTCGGAACGCAGTATCATTATAAGGTTTAATATATTGAAACATACACCATTTATGAGCATATTTATCCTCTTAATTCACTTTGGTGGTTTTCAACATTTCATGAACTTATTTTCCTCCTTCTCGATTCTTATGAGTTGTCGCTGTTTTAAATGGAAGATCACAAAATCTTGAAACACAGTATCATAATAAGGTTGGATATATTGAAACTTACACCACTTATGAGCGTATTTATTCCCTTAATTCACTTTGGTGGTTTTCAACATTTCATGAACTTATTTTCTTCCTTTTCGATTCTTATGAGTTATCGCTGTTTTCAATGGAATATCACGAAATCTCGAAACGCATTGTCATAATAAAGTTTTATATATAAAATTTTACACCACTTATGAGCATATTTATCCTCTTTATTCACTTTGGTGGTTTTCAACATTTCATGAAATGATTTTCCTTCTTCTCGATTCTTATGAGTTATCGCTGTTTCCAATGGAATATCACAAAATCTCGAAACGCATTGTCATAATAAGGTTTGATATAATGAAACATACACCACTTATGAGGATATTTATCCTCTTAATTCACTTTGGTGGTTTTCAACATTTCATGAACTTATTTTCCTCCTTCTCGATTCTTATGAGTTGTCGCTGTTTTAAATAGAAGATCACAAAATCTCGAAACGCAGTATCATAATAATGTTGGATATATTGAAACTTACACCATTTATGAGAGTATTTATGCCCTTAATTCACTTTGGTGGTTTTCAACATTTCATGAACTTATTTTCCTCCTCGATTCTTATGAGTTATCGCTGTTTTCAATGGAAGGTCACGAAATTTTAAAACGCAGTATTATAATAAGTTTGGATATATTGAAACTTACACCACTTATGAGCATATTTATGCCCTTAATTCACTTTGGTGGTTTTTAACATTTCATGAACTGATTTTTCTCCTTCTCGATTCTTATGAGTTATCACTGTTTTCAATGAAAAGTCACAAAATCTCGGAACGCGATGTCATAATAAAGTTTGATATATTGAAACATACACCACTTATGAGAATATTTATCCTCTTAATTCACTTTGGTGGTTTTCAACATTTCATGAACTTATTTTCCTCCTCCTCGATTCTTATGAGTTGTCGCTGTTTTAAATAGAAGGTCAGGAAATCTCGGAACGCAGTATCATACTAAGGTTTGATAAATTGAAACTTACACCACTTATGAGCGTATTTATTCCCTTAATTCACTTTGGTGGTTTTCAACATTTCATGAACTTATTTTCTTCCTTTTCGATTCTTATGTGTTATCGCTGTTTTCAATGGAATATCACGAAATCTCGAAACGCATTGTCATAATAAAGTTTGATATATAAAATTTTACACCACTTATGAGCATATTTATCCTCTTTATTCACTTTGGTGGTTTTCAACATTTCATGAACTGATTTTCCTTCTTCTCGATTCTTATGAGTTATCGCTGTTTTCAATGGAATATCACGAAATCTCGAAACGCATTGTCATAATAAGATTTGATATAATGAAACATACACCACTTATGAGGATATTTATCCTCTTAATTCACTTTGGTGGTTTTCAACATTTCATGAACTTATTTTCCTCCTTCTCGATTCTTGTGAGTTGTCGCTGTTTTAAATAGAAGATCACAAAATCTCGAAACGCAATATCATAATAATGTTGGATATATTGAAACTTACACCATTTATGAGCGTATTTATGCTTTTAATTCACTTTGGTGGTTTTCAACATTTCATGAACTTATTTTCCTCCTTCTCGATTCTTATGAGTTATTGCTGTTTTCAATGGAAGGTCACGAAATCTTAAAACGCAGTATCATAAAAAGTTTGGATATATTGAAACTTACACCACTTATGAGCATATTTATGCCCTTAATTCACTTTGGTGGTTTTTAACATTATATGAACTGATTTTCCTTCTTTTCGATTCTTATGAGTTATCACTGTTTTCAATGGAAAGTCACGAAATCTCGAAACGCGATGTCATAATAAAGTTTTATATATTGAAACATACACCACTTATGAGAATATTTATCCTCTTAATTCACTTTGGTGGTTTCAATATTTAATGACCTTATTTTCCTCCTCCTCGATTCTTATGAGTTGTCGCTGTTTTCAATGGAAGGTCAGGAAATCTCGAAACGCAGTATCATAATAAGGTTTGAAAAATTGAAACTTACACCACTTATGAGCGTATTTTTGTCCTTAATTCACTTTGGTGGTTTTCAGTATCTCTTGAACTGATTTTCGTACTTCTCGATTCTAATGAGTTATCGTTGTTTTCAATGTAAGGTCACGAAATCTTGAAACGCAGTATCATAGTAAAGTTGGATATATTAAAACTTACACCACTTATGAGCATATTTATGCCCTTAATTCACTTTGGTTGTTGTCAACATTTAATGAACTGATTTTCCTCCTCGATTCTTATGAGTTATCGCTGTTTTCAATGGAAGGTCATGAAATTTCGAAACGCATTGTCATAATAAAGTTTGATATAAAGAAACATACACCACTTATGAGCATATTTGTCCCTTTAATTCACTTTGGTGGTTTTTAATATTTCATGAATTGATTTTCTTCCTTATCGATTCTTATGAGTATATTTATCTTCTTAATTTAGTTTGGTGGTTTTCAATATTTAATGAACTTATTTTTCTCCTTCTCGATTCTTATGAGTTGTCGCTGTTTTCAATGGAAGGTCACGAAATCTCGAAACGCAGTATCATAATAAGGTTTGATATATTGAAACTTACACCACTTATGACCATATTAATGCCCTTAATTCACTTTGGTGGTTTTCAACATTTCATGAACTTATTTTCCTCCTTCTCGATTCTTTTGAGTTATCGCTGTTTACAATGGAAAGTCACGAAATTTCGAAACGCATTGTCATAATAAAGTTTGATATAAAGAAACATATACCACTTATGAGCATATTTGTCCCTTTAATTCACTTTGGTGGTTTTCAACATTTCATGAATTTATTTTCTTCCTGATCGTTTCTTATGAGTCATCGCTGTTTTCAATTGAAGATCACGAAATCTCGAAACGCATTGTCATAATAAAGTTTGATATATAGAAACATACACTACTTATGAGCATAGTTATGCCCTTAATTCACTTTTGTATTCAACATTTCATGAACTTATTTTCCTCCTTGTCGATTTTTATGAGTTGTCGCTGTTTTCAATGGAAGGTCACGAAATCTCGAAACGCATTATCATAATAAGGTCTGATATACTGAAATTTACACCACTTATGAGCTTATATATGCAATTAATTCACTTTGGTGGTTTTCAACATTTTATAAACTTATTTTCCTCCTTCTCGATTCTTATGAGTTATCGTTGTTTTTAATGGAATATCACAAAATCTCGAAACGCATTGTCACAATAAAGTTTGATATATAGAATTTTACACAACTTATGAGCATATTTAACCTCTTAATTCACTTTGATGGTTTTCAACATTTCATGAACTTATTTTCCTCCTTCTGAATTCTTATGAGTTGTCGCTGTTTTAAATGGAAGGTCACAAGATCTCGGAACGCAGTATCATAATAAGGTTTGATATATTGAAACTTACACCACTTATGAGCGTATTTGTGCCCTTATTCACTTTGGTGGTTTTCAACATTTCATGAACTGATTTTCCTTCTTCTCGATTCTAATGAGTTATCGCTGTTTTAAATGGAAGGTCACAAAATCTCGGAACGCAGTATCATTATAAGGTTTAATATATTGAAACATACACCATTTATGAGCATATTTATCCTCTTAATTCATTTTGGTGGTTTTCAACATTTCATGAACTTATTTTCCTCCTTCTCGATTCTTATGAGTTGTCGCTGTTTTAAATGGAAGATCACAAAATCTTGAAACACAGTATCATAATAAGGTTGGATATATTGAAACTTACACCACTTATGAGCGTATTTATTCCCTTAATTCACTTTGGTGGTTTTCAACATTTCATGAACTTATTTTTCTCCTTCTCGATTCTTATCAGTTATCGCTGTTTTTAATGGAAAGTCACGAAATTTCGAAACGCATTGTCATAATAAAGTTTGATATAAATAAACATATACCACTTATGAGCATATTAGTCCCCTTAATTCACTTTGGTGGTTTTCAACATTTCATGAATTTATTTTCCTCCTTCTCGATTCTTATGAGTTGTCGCTGTTTTCAATGGAAGGCCACGAAATCTCGAAACGCAATATCATAATAAAGTTTGATATATAGAAACTTACACCACTTATGAGCAAATTTATCCCCTTAATTGAATTTGTTGGGTTTCAATATTTCATTAACTGATTTTCCTCCTTCTCAATTTTTATGACTTATCGCTGTTTTCAATGGAAGGTCACAAAATCTCGGAATGCAGTATCATAAAAAAGTTTGATATATTGAAACTTACACCATTTATGAGCATATTTATCCTCTTAATTCACTTTGGTGGTTTTCAACATTTCATGAACTTATTTTCCTCCTTCTCGATTCTTATGAGTTGTCGCTGTTTTAAATGGAAGATCACAAAATATCGAAACGCAGTATCATAATAATGTTAGATATATTGAAACTTACACTACTTATGAGCGTATTTATTCCCTTAATTCACTTTGGTGGTTTTCAATATTTCATTAACTTATTTTCTTCTTTTTCGATTCTTATGAGTTATCGCTGTTTTCAATGGAATATGACGAAATCTCGAAAGGCATTGTCATAATAAAGTTTGATATATAAAATTTTGCGCCACTTATGAGCTATTTATCCTCTTTATTCACTTTGGTGGTTTTCAACATTTCATGAACTGATTTTATTTCTTCTTGATTCTTATGAGTTATCGCTGTTTTCAATGGAATATCACGAAATCTCGAAACGCATTGTCATAATAAAATTTGATATATAAAATTTTACACCACTTATGAGCATATTTATCTTCTTAATTCACTTTGGTGGTTTTCAACATTTAATGACCTTATTTTCCTCCTTCTCGATTCTTTTAAGTTGTCGCTGTTTTCAATGGCAGGTCACGAGATCTCGAAACGCATTATCATAATAAGTTTGGATATATTGAAACTTACACTACTTATGAGCGTATTTGTGCCCTTATCAATTTGGTGGTTTTCAATATTTCATGAACTGATTTTCCTTCTTCTCGATTCTAATGAGTAATCGCTGTTTTAAATGGAAGGTCACAAAATCTCGGAACGCAGTATCATTATAAGGTTTAATATATTGAAACATACACCATTTATGAGCATATTTATCCTCTTAATTCACTATGGTGGTTTTCAACATTTCATGAACTTATTTTCCTCCTTCTCGATTCTTATGAGTTGTCGCTGTTTTAAATGGAAGATCACAAAATCTTGAAACACAGTATCATAATAAGGTTGGATATATTGAAACTTACACCACTTATGAGCGTATTTATTCCTATAATTCACATTGGTGGTTTTCAACATTTCATGAACTTATTTTCTTCCTTTTCGATTCTTATGAGTTATCTCTATTTTCAATGGAATATCACGAAATCTCGAAACGGATTGTCATAATAAAGTTATATATATAAAATTTTACACCACTTATGAGCATATTTATCCTCTTTATTCACTTTGGTGGTTTTCAACATTTCATGAACTGATTTTCCTTCTTCTCGATTCTTATGAGTTATCGCTGTTTTCAATGGAATATCACGAAATCTCGAAACGCATTGTCATAATAAGGTTTGATATAATGAAACATACACCACTTATGAGGATATTTATCCTCTTAATTCACTTTGGTGGTTTTCAAGATTTCATGAACTTATTTTCCTCCTTCTCGATTCTTATGAGTTGTCGCTGTTTTAAATAGAAGATCACAAAATCTCGAAACGCAGTATCATAATAATGTTGGATATATTGAAACTTACACCATTTATGAGAGTATTTATGCCCTTAATTCACTTTGGTGGTTTTCAACATTTCATGAACTTATTTTCCTCCTCGATTCTTATGAGTTATCGCTGTTTTCAATGGAAGGTCACGAAATCTTAAAACGCAGTATCATAATAAGTTTGGATATATTGAAACTTACACCACTTATGAGCATATTTATGCCCTTAATTCACTTTGGTGGTTTTTAACATTTCATGAACTGATTTTCCTCCTTCTCGATTCTTATGAGTTATCACTGTTTTCAATGAAAAGTCACGAAATCTCGAAACGCGATGTCATAATAAAGTTTGATATATTGAAACATACACCACTTATGAGAATATTTATCCTCTTAATTCACTTTGGTGGTTTTCAACATTTCATGAACTTATTTTCCTCCTCCTCGATTCTTATGAGTTGTCGCTGTTTTAAATGGAAGGTCAGGAAATCTCGGAACGCAGTATCATAATAAGGTTTGATAAATTGAAACTTACACCACTTATGAGCGTATTTATTCCCTTAATTCACTTTGGTGGTTTTCAACATTTCATGAACTTATTTTCTTCCTTTTCGATTCTTATGAGTTATCGCTGTTTTCAATGGAATATCACGAAATCTCGAAACGCATTGTCATAATAAAGTTTGATATATAAAATTTTATACCACTTATGAGCATATTTATCCTCTTTATTCACTTTGGTGGTTTTCAACATTTCATGAACTGATTTTCCTTCTTCTCGATTCTTATGAGTTATCGCTGTTTTCAATGGAATATCACGAAATCACGAAACGCATTGTCATAATAAGGTTTGATATAATGAAACATACACCACTTATGAGGATATTTATCCTCTTAATTCACTTTGGTGGTTTTCAACATTTCATGAACTTATTTTCCTCCTTCTCGATTCTTGTGAGTTGTCGCTGTTTTAAATAGAAGATCACAAAATCTCGAAACGCAATATCATAATAATGTTGGATATATTGAAACTTACACCATTTATGAGCGTATTTATGCTCTTAATTCACTTTGGTGGTTTTCAACATTTCATGAACTGATTTTCCTCCTTTTCGATTCTTATGAGTTATCACTATTTTCAATGGAATGTCACGAAATCTCGAAACGCGATGTCATAATAAAGTTTGATATATTGAAACATACACCACTTATGAGAATATTTATCCTCTTAATTCATTTTGGTGGTTTTCAACATTTAATGACCTTATTTTCCTCCTCCTCGATTCTTATGAGTTGTCGCTGTTTTCAATGGAAGGTCAGGAAATCTCGAAACGCAGTATCATAATAAGGTTTGAAAAATTGAAACTTACCCCACTTATGAGCGTATTTTTGTCCTTAATTCACTTTGGTGGTTTTCAGTATCTCTTGAACTGATTTTTCTACTTCTCGATTCTAATATGTTATCGTTGTTTTCAATGTAAGGTCACGAAATCTCGAAACGCAGTATCATAATAAGGTTTGATATATTGAAACTTACACCACTTATGACCATATTTATGCCCTTAATTCACTTTGGTGGTTTTCAACATTTCATGAACTTATTTTCCTCCTTCTCGATTCTTTTGAGTTATCACTGTTTTTAATAGAAAGTCACGAAATTTCGAAACGCATTGTCATAATAAAGTTTGATATAAAGAAACATATACCACTTATGAGCATATTTGTCCCTTTAATTCACTTTGGTGGTTATCAACATTTCATGAATTTATTTTCTTCCTGATCGATTCTTATGAGTCATCGTTGTTTTCAATTGAAGATCACTAAATCTCGAAACGCATTGTCATAATAAAGTTTGATATATAGAAACATACACTACTTATGAGCATATTTATGCCCTTAATTCACTTTTGTATTCAACATTTCATGAACTGATTTTCCTTCTCCCCGATTCTAATGAGTTGTCGCTGTTTTAAATGGAAGGTCACGAAATCTCGGAACGCAATATCATAATAAGGTTTGATATATTGAAATTTACACCACTTATGAGCGTATATATGCACTTAATTCATTTTGGTGGTTTTCAACATTTCATGAACTTATTTTCCTCCTTCTCGATTCTTATGAGTTATCGCTGTTTTCAATGGAAAGTCATGAAATTTCAAAACGCATTGTCATAATAAAGTTTGATATAAAGAAACATACACCAATTATGAGCATATTTGTCCATTTAATTCACTTTGGTGGATTTCAATATTTCATGAATTTATTTTCTTCCTTATCGTTTCTTATGAGTTATCGCTGTTTTCAATGGAAGATCACGAAATCTCGAAACGCATTGTCATAATAAAGTTTGATATATAGAAACATACACCACTTATGAGCATATCTAAGCCCTTAATTCACTTTTGTGTTCAACATTTCATGAACTTATTTTCTTCTTTCTCGATTCTTATGAGTTGTCGCTGTTTTCAATGGAAGGTCACGAAATCTCAAAACGCAGTATCATAATAAGGTTTGATATATTGAAGCTTACACCACTTATGAGCGTATATATGTAATTAATTTACTTTGGTGGTTTTCAACATTCTATGAACTTATTTTCCTCCTTCTCGATTCTTATGAGTTCTTGCTGTTTTCAATGGAATATCACGGAATCTCGAAACACATTGTCATAATAAAGTCTGATATATAAAATTTTACACCACTTATGAGCATATTTATCCTCTTAATTCACTTGGGTGGTTTTCAACATTTAATGACATTAATTTCGTCCTTCTCGATTCTTATAAGTTGTCGCTGTTTTCAATGGAAGGTCATGAAATCTCGAAACGCAGTATCATAATAAGGTTTGATATATTGAAACTTACACCACTTATTAGCGTATTTGTGCCCTTAATTCACTTTGGTGGTTTTTAGCATCTCTTGAATTGATTTTCCTCCTTCTCGATTCTAATGAGTTATCGTTGTTTTCAATGTAAGGTCACAAAATCTTGAAACGCAGTATCATAATAAGGTTGGATATATTAAAACTTACACCATTTATGAGCATATTTATGCTCTTAATTCACTTTGGTGGTTGTCAACATTTCATGAACTGATTTTCCTCCTCGATTCTTATGAGTTATCGCTGTTTTCAATGGAAGGTCACGAAATTTCGAAACGCATTGTCATAATAAAGTTTGATATAAAGAAGCATACACCACTTATGAGCATATTTTTCAATTTAATTCACTTTGGTGGTTTTCAACATTTCATGAACTGATTTTCCTCCTTCTCGATTCTTATGAGTTATCGCTGTTTTCAATGGAAGGTCACGAAATCTCGAAACGCAGTGTCATAATAAAGTTTTATATATTGAAACATACACCATTTATGAGCGTATTTGTCCCCTTAATTCACTTTGGTGGTTTTTAACATTTCATGAACTTATTTTTCTCCTTCTCGATTCTTATGAGTTGTCGCTCTTTTCAATGGAAGGTCACGAAATCTCGAAACGCAAATATCATAATAAAGTTTGATATATAGAAACTTACACCACTTATTAGCAAATTTATCCCCTAATTAACTTTGTTGGGTTTCAATATTTCATGAACTGATTTTCCTCCTCAATTTTTATGAGGTATCGCTGTTTTCAATGGAAGGTCACGAAATCTCGAAAAACAATGTCATTATAAAGTTTGATATATTGAAACATACACCACTTATGAGTATATTTATCCTCTTCATTTAGTTTGGTGGTTTTCAATATTTAATGAACTTATTTTTCTCCTTCTCGATTCTTATGAGTTGTCGCTGTTTTCAATGGAAGGTCACGAAATCTCGAAACGCAGTATCATAACAAGGTTTGATATATTGAAACTTACACCACTTATGAGCGTATTTATGCCCTTAATTCACTTTGGTGGTTTTCAACATTTCATGAACTTATTTTACTCCTTCTCGATTCTTTTGAGTTATCGCTATTTTCAATGGAAAGTCATGAAATTTCGAAACGCATTATCATAATAAAGTTTGATATAAAGAAACATACACCAATTATGAGCATATTTGTTCATTTAATTCACTTTGGTGGATTTCAATATTTCATGAATTTATTTTCTTCCTTATCGTTTCTTATGAGTTATCGCTATTTTCAATGGAAGATCACGAAATCTCGAAACGCATTGTCATAATAAAGTTTGATATATAGAAACATACACCACTTATGAGCATATCTAAGCCCTTAATTCACTTTTGTGTTCAACATTTCATGAACTTATTTTCTTCTTTCTCGATTCTTATGAGTTGTCGCTGTTTTCAATGGAAGGTCACGAAATCTCAAAACGCAGTATCATAATATTGTTTTTTTAATTGAAGCTCGCACACCTAAAGCTAGTCTCTTTCCCTTCACTACACTTTTCCGGTCTTCAACATTTCATGAACTTATTTTCCTCCTCATCGTTTCTTATGAGTTCTTGCTGTTTTCAATGGAATATCACGGAATCTCGAAACACATTGTCATAATAAAGTCTGATATATAAAATTTTACACCACTTATGAGCATATTTATCCTCTTAATTCACTTTGGTGGTTTTCAACATTTAATGACATTAATTTCGTCCTTCTCGATTCTTATAAGTTGTCGCTGTTTTCAATGGAAGGTCATGAAATCTCGAAACGCAGTATCATAATAAGGTTTGATATATTGAAACTTACACCACTTATTAGCGTATTTGTGCCCTTAATTCACTTTGGTGGTTTTTAGCATCTCTTGAATTGATTTTCCTCCTTCTCGATTCTAATGAGTTATCGTTGTTTTCAATGTAAGGTCACAAAATCTTGAAACGCAGTATCATAATAAGGTTGAATATATTAAAACTTACACCATTTATGAGCATATTTATGCCCTTAATTCACTTTGGTGGTTGTCAACATTTCATGAACTGATTTTCCTCCTCGATTCTTATGAGTTATCGCTGTTTTCAATGGAAGGTCACGAAATTTCGAAACGCATTGTCATAATAAAGTTTGATATAAAGAAGCATACACCACTTATGAGCATATTTTTCCCTTTAATTCACTTTGGTGGTTTTCAACATTTCATGAACTGATTTTCCTCCTTCTCGATTCTTATGAGTTATCGCTGTTTTCAATGGAAGGTCACGAAATCTCGAAACGCAGTGTCATAATAAAGTTTTATATATTGAAACATACACCATTTATGAGCGTATTTGTCCCCTTAATTCACTTTGGTGGTTTTTAACATTTCATGAACTTATTTTTCTCCTTCTCGATTCTTATGAGTTGTCGCTCTTTTCAATGGAAGGTCACGAAATCTCGAAACGCAAATATCATAATAAAGTTTGATATATAGAAACTTACACCACTTATTAGCAAATTTATCCCCTAATTAACTTTGTTGGGTTTCAATATTTCATGAACTGATTTTCCTCCTTCTCAATTTTTATGAGGTATCGCTGTTTTCAATGGAAGGTCACGAAATCTCGAAAAACAATGTCATTATAAAGTTTGATATATTGAAACATACACCACTTATGAGTATATTTATCCTCTTAATTTAGTTTGGTGGTTTTCAATATTTAATGAACTTATTTTTCTCCTTCTCGATTCTTATGAGTTGTCGCTGTTTTCAATGGAAGGTCACGAAATCTCGAAACGCAGAATCATAACAAGGTTTGATATATTGAAACTTACACCACTTATGAGCGTATTTATGCCCTTAATTCACTTTGGTGGTTTTCAACATTTCATGAACTTATTTTACTCCTTCTCGATTCTTTTGAGTTATCGCTGTTTTCAATGGAAAGTCATGAAATTTCGAAACGCATTGTCATAATAAAGTTTGATATAAAGAAACATATACCACTTATGAGCATATTTGTCCCTTTAATTCACTTTGGTGGTTTTCAACATTTCATGAATTTATTTTCTTCCTGATCGATTGTTATGAGTCATTGCTGTTTTCAATTGAAGATCACGAAATCTCGAAACGCATTGTCATAATAAAGTTTGATATATAGAAACATACACTACTTATGAGCATATTTATGCCCTTAATTCACTTTTGTATTCAACATTTCATGAACTTATTTTCCTCCTTCTCGATTCTTATGAGTTGTCGCTGTTTTCAATGGAAGGTCACGAAATCTCGAAACGCATTATCATAATAAGGTTTGATATATTGAAATTTACACCACTTATGAGCTTATATATGCGATTAATTCACTTTGACGGTTTTCAACATTTTATAAACATATTTTCCTCCTTCTCGATTCTTATGAGTTATCGTTGTTTTTAATGGAATATCACAAAATCTCGAAACGCATTGTCATAATAAAGTTTGATA